>JAAAQI020148012.1:13719-26367 GCA_011800005.2 Stichodactyla mertensii
ATGTTCATGGTCATGGTGGTGGTGGTAGTGGTGCTCATGCTCATGGTGAAAGAAGCTACTTGGAAATTTGGTATAGCAAATTACTGGACAAAGTATCAATTGATCAAGAAGAGATTGCCATCATACCGGATGATTCATTATACAGCGTACCATTTGCTGCCTTACGGGATCCCGACACTGGGAAGTACTTGGCAGAGACCAAACGCATCAGACTAGCTCCTTCAATTACTACATTGAAGTTGCTTCAAGAAATCTCTTCTGATTGTCACTGCATGACTGGCGCACTTATAATAGGGAACCCGCTTGTTGGCAAGGTGATGATGGATGGCGAAGTAAAAGAAATACGAGAATTACAGGGCGCACTCGAAGAGGCCGTAGATATCGCTCTGATACTAATGATTGATCCTCCTTTGCTGAGACAAGACGCTACTAAAGCTGCTGTCCTAGAGAAACTGCAACGAGGAGTATCCATCGTTCACATCGCTGCACATGGCAGTCTAACCAAAGGCATGATAGCACTTGCTCCTTCTCCTGAGATAAGAGAAACAAAGATCCCAGATGAAGAAGATTACATGCTGACCATGGCTGACGTACAGCAGGCTCATGTACGTGCACAGTTAGTTGTGCTAAGCTGTTGTCACAGTGGACGAGGTGAAATAAGAGCTGAAGGAGTAGTTGGGATGTGTCGAGCCTTTCTAGCGTCAGGAGCACGCGCAGTGGTAGCGTCTCTGTGGGCCATCGATGATGATGCCACTTTGGTATTCATGAAAAAGTTTTACAAATATTTAAAGGAAGGGAAGAGCGCAAGTACAAGTCTACATCTGACAATGAACTATATGAGACAACATCCAAGATACAGTGATCCAAAGTACTGGGCTGCACTCTTTCTCATGGGTGATGACGTAACAATAAACGTGGATGTAAATGAACCGTAAACACTGAAATGACTTCCCATTGTTCCCGTGGGAATCATCCAATCACGACGCAATGATATACGCATAAGGTACGGCATGGTATGACTGATTAAGAAATGGTTCATGCTTAGCGTGCGTCCATCGAGTTATGGATGCACGTGGGAAGTTTGGAGAGCACGAGAGAAGCGTAAGAGTCGCACGAGGCGCAGCCGAGTGCAACTCTAGCTTCTCGAGTGCTCTCCAAACTTCCCACGTGCATCCATAACTCGATGGACGCACAGCTAAAAGCATGAACCATTTCTTTTATAACATAGCTACGTCAGAAATTGCCATAAAACGTCATTTTATTTGTGATTGATTGCTAAATTCTTATTACAATCATTGCTGACAGATTTTAATTCTGTCTCCGACAAACTAGCAAAACGTGACGAGTTTGCTTGACTCTCCCGCTTCCACGTTAAGAGAAAAGCTTGGAAATTTCTGGCTCATGTTTTCAGCAAAATAAAACTCCAAGAAAACTTGCTACAAAACTTTTTACGATGAAAATGCTGACGTGATTTTATTGAGCACGGCCGTGCATACATCGTAAAATGGATGCACGCTCGCGCAGGGTATTCAGCCAATCAGAGCGCGCGTTATATAGTAGCTATGTTATAATTATATTTTATTATATAAACTACAGTGTTTTACAAGAATTTCTACCACTGAGAAATGTCGTATCTCAGCACACGTAAAAATACGATATTTTTCACATGTGAAAATATCATCCAATCGAAATTTTAGTATTCAGTGGTAGAAATCCTTGAAAACACTATACCTTATCTTCTCGTGTTCAAATTTGATATCTCACTCGTTCGCTGCCCTCACTCGTGAGATATCAAATTAAACACTCAAGATAAATTCCATATCTCCGCGCGCCCATATATTATTCTCCATATAACTTTAGTTCTAGTTGTGTTTAATCCTTAGATTTTCACTCGCCATACTTGCTACTCCCATATTATACTCAGAAATCTACATATTCCATTAGCCAATCGTGATGTAACTTCAGAGCACCATAGACAGTGATTGACAAGTATCGTATTCCATCACTATAAATACAGCCTCTAAGAAGTTGCATCAAATATATAATATGTATCAGTTGTACTCAGATGTATCCAGATTGAGAATCAGAACAACCTGAGCTCTACCGACAGCGGTCTTCTAACAAGAGTATGAAGCACAGAAAGACAACCTCTAGTCGATTAATCGATTTGCTAAATTGAAATTACTCTATTTCATCATGACGTTCCATCAAAAATCTATTGTTTAAAGGCTAAGGATCATGTTCGTGGGAGGGGGACAAAACAGTAACAACACAAAGAAAATCGATATGAAATATGTTTTGTGGACCGTAGAAAAGCAGTTCCAGCAAAAAAATAGCAAATATTGTGTATTAGACATCAGTACATCTTATATTTGAAAACCAGACAATTTGGGTGTAAACGTTTCTTGGCAGGGCGAATTTTCAAACTTTTATTTTTGAGGAAGATTCTGTCCCCCTCAAAAACAAGCCGTGACGTCGTAAGAAATAGGGCAATTGGAATCTGTATTTTACTAACAATTATTGGGCCACTTACTATAATTTCACGGCCATTCCTTACCTTCTTGGCTTTAACTAATGCAAAAAATATACCTGTTTTTACATTAAGACCATGATTTTTCAACTGAGTCTTCAACAGCAATTGTTAACGACGTCCAAGTCCTGCAAAGAAGGGGGCGGGTGGGGCGAACCCTAAGTCTGACAAATTATTTATCCCTGAACATTCAAAACGTTCCAAAAAAATCTGAGAAGTTTGGATGATACTATCCCCAACTTAACTATTGTCCATGGCAACCGATCACATCACAATGATTTTTGAATCTACGATCGCCCCCGTCACATGAATAAAGGCATCTTTTATTCCTTCGATTGATTGCGATCGTCTGTGAATTTGATGGGGTGGCCGACTGAATTCCTGTTAAGTTGTTCGCGAAATATAATCCTTTCCCCTCACGGTGGCTAAAAACGTACACTCTCTACGGTTTTTGGGCAGGATTTAAACAGTTAAAACATTATACCCGTGTGCGAGCTTTGAAAAATAACGTTCCGCCTCCACTCCCCAAACTCTAATAAACGAAAGCCCTTATTGTGTTTTTTCTTTCGTCTTAAGGTGAAATAAACTCTACCCCGTGACTGTGAATTGGCATCCACGTTTAGCGATACAATCAGTATTACACGATGGGCGTTAATCACATGGCGGCCATGTTTATTCCCATGAGAGCAAAAACCTTTGTTTGGAACGTTCGAAAGGCCTCAAAGCGAGGGCAAGGGGACCCAAGGGACTCAAAACCTATTGTTTCAACCAATATGGCCACCGTGTGATGTAAAGCGAGTGTATAATAGTGCGGTATTTATACGAGTGGGAAACGTACGGTACTGACTTACAGCACGTACACGGTACGGTATGCAGTAACACTGAAATGGCTTCCCATAAGAATGGTTATCGTATGAGTGGCAAACGTACGGTACTGACTTACAGCACGTACACGGTACGGTATGCAGTAACACTGAAATGGCTTCCCATATGTTATCGGGTGAATCATCCACTATTAAATGCATAGTTATATGCCAAAGTAAGGTAGGTTACAGTACGGATACCAATTTCAGGTATATTTTCCCACTCATATCTAATTGCACAGTGATAGAATTAAGCACTGAGTGGAACTAGTCATGGCGTGCCGTAGTAGGCAAATGGCTTCTTATAACAACTAAATTCAAAGCTACGATAAAAATAAAAAAAATTATTAAATAAAAATAATAATAATTAAAAATGATAATGAATTAAAATAATAATAATAAAAATAAATAATTTGAAATCTTCTAAAAAATATCAAAAAATTAAAAATAAATAAAAAATAAATAGATAAATCTAACTTATCTGATATTTGCAATGGCAGTATTTAAAGTAAAATCTATTAAATAATAATAATAATAATAATAATAATAATAAAATAATAACAACAATAATAATTAAATAATAATAATAATAATTAAATAATAATAATAATAATAATAATAATTAATAAATAAATAAATAATAATGAAAATAAAAATAATAATAATAATAAAAAAGGAATTGGACTGCGTGACTATGGCATCCCGCAGAAAGGACCAGCAAAAAGAAAAATCTAACTTATCTGATATTTGCAATGGCAGTATTTAAAGTAAAATCTATTATAATAATAATTTAATAATAATAATAAATAAATAAATAAATAAACAAATAAATAATAATGAAAATAAAAATAATAATAATAAAAAAGGAATTGGACTGCGTGACTATGGCATCCCGCAGAAAGGACCAGCAAAATTATTTAAACAATTTGTTTTTTATTCAAAGACCACCCTCAGTAGTTATTATTGTGACATGCGGCACGAATTTCAAAATCTTCCCGACAAAAACTAGTTTACAGAGAATTTTTTCTCAAAAATATAAGCGGTATCTGTATGACAAGCCGGGCAACAAAGCCAAGCACTCAAAAGGCTTTCTGTCAACATGGCTTCTTACGATACTGTCACGCATTTGGAAAGGCCGTATATATCACGGTAAATTTTTAACCGGATATGCCCGTATACTCAGACACGATGTCATCGAGCGACTGGTAAAAACACGAAATCATTTTGTTACCTTACTCACGGAATAATCAATAATTTGAAGTAAATCCGCCGGCTATAAAGTCGAAAGATTTCCGAGTCTTTTTCATGCATGTTCCTTAATGAAGTTTGACTGGTTTTCGCCACAAAACTATCAGTTCCACTTTGTTTTCGTATTGACACAGCAAGGTACTGTCACTTAACCTGTTCCTAAAAGACTTTTCCAGAAAAAACTGCCAGAAATTAGGTAATAATTTAGCTTCAACTAAAAATTTACGACAGAAGGAACCACCGTGGGGTTTGGTTTAATTATGAAATGAGATGAACTGCACATTCATTTGGACAAGTTGGTGCTTAACATGCAGAGTGATGCACATGAATGGGAAATGCGTGTAGAGTCTACATTTGGGTTAGTACCACTTCCAAAAACATATTAAGCGTAAATTTACAAATGGTATAGAAATTTCACGAATTCGCTTGAAATACCACCGATTCCAAACTAATCGAATGTGAACATTCATTTATCTGCCCCAACCTCGACTTGAAACCATTGTTTGTGTTCAATTACTTTAAGCAAATTCGGGGAAGGTCTATTGAGGAATCACTCTCATGATCCATCGAGCCAATCTTACCTGAAAAATAC
This sequence comes from Stichodactyla mertensii, assembly GCA_011800005.2. Taxonomy (NCBI): domain Eukaryota; kingdom Metazoa; phylum Cnidaria; class Anthozoa; order Actiniaria; family Stichodactylidae; genus Stichodactyla; species Stichodactyla mertensii. The sequence continues at coordinate 18,953 of JAAAQI020148012.1, forward strand.
TATTTAGTTAAGGCGTTTAATCTAGGGCGTATTTTTATTGTTTGAAGAACTTTTTTATTTTCGCAGAGTTCAGCAAAGCACTGTCTATTTCAAAAACCTAAAAAAGTTTCCCCTGTCTTTGTCTAGACCCCTTGCAGCGCAATTCCCATGACGCATGGTTCAATTTACTCTTAGCTTCTGAGAATCGAAAAATATTTCATTGTTTTGTCCTCCAAATTGAGCTGGAACTGTGTTTGAGTTACTGCAAGGCTATGTACGTGGAATGGCTCCAAGTTTTATCTAAACTGCTTTCTTTTTACATAATCAATCAGTCTGTTCCGAACACCTGCATGGCAATAACTGTTGTATACGCTATCTTTTATCTCTTTTCTTTTCTTTCCTTTTCTTTCCTTTCCTTTTTCTTTTCTTTCTTCCTTTCTTCTTTTCAGTTTTCTGTTATCTTCATTTTTCGAAACAGAGAGAAAAAGTAAATCGATTTCCTAATTTTTTTAAGCAGTAGAACTGCTTTTGTTATCTGGCTTTTCTTTCTTTCCTTTTTTCTTATAATAACATTCAACCACAGGAGGTAAACCTCAAAAGTTCACCTGGCTAGTGCCTACCCTTCCCCTCTCTCCCCCCCCCCCTTAAATTCAAAAGGGAAAAAAAAAAAGCTTTCGTTGGAAAAAAGTATCTAGAGCTTTTACTGTAGGAAATCTCTATCCGAGGGCAGAATTTTAGCCTTAGAATAAATATGTATCTATGCACAAGTTATAATAATTTTGATATCAAAAATTTCCCGACCCTCCCTTCCCAGCCGAAAGGCAGACAGCCCACCTACAGGTAAACAAACAGTATTGAATTATTACCACCATTTGTATACACATTTATGCATAGATTTTATCCCTGTTTCTAGTTGATATGTTATCGGGTATTTTCTACTTATATCATTAAGCTAATTGTTTTAATGATTCCAAAAGTCTGCGCCCGCAGTCGTTCTGGATATAAACAATAGAGGCGGGGGAGCAAGATGGTGGACGAAAGAGTCACTATAAAAAGGTCACTGGAACTTGCTAGAGAACTCACATATGAAGATATTTAAGGATCTCTGAGCTTAAATGGAGGAGAAGAAGACTTGGTCGCGGTGGTACACAGCCTCGATTGCTTCAGCTGTTGGTCTAGTTTGTTATTTGAATACGTTAGAGGCAGGCTTCGTCTACGATGACAGGCAAGTCTTGACAAGGTTTTATAACTAGATCACTTCTTCCTAGATGTTTAACCTGACCTTCTGTAACCTTTATCAAGGCGTAATCTTCTCAAACATAGTTCTGTTAGACATAAAATTGTTTGGACAAACCACATCTCGAGTGAATGAACATTGTGGTCTTTGAGTTGAAAGACGATTAAGAATCGTATGAAAACAGCAAACCTTTGATAAAAATCTTCCACAAATCCAAAATATTTCTGAATTAAAACATCTGTTATGGACCTATCCTTCCAATTTCTGGTATTTCTCTAAATATTCTATAGTTTTAAAGCTTTATTTTGGTAAATAGAAATCTGAGATTTGTTTATGATTCCTTTCGAATAACAAAGAGCTCATACTTTGGAAAGGTATGAGGGGATTATTAGCCCATTCAGACTGAACGTCATAAATAATTTACCAAGACTTCGTAATACAGTACTAGAAAAGTGTTATTAAATTATACACTTTGCCCTGAAGCAGTTTCTGCGGAAATCTAGCTAAATAAGTCCCATATTGTCTTTTTATAAAGCTAAAATCAGTAAAGATATCGCCGAGAAAAAACATAACTTTTTATGCCTATTGTATGTAAGCTGTATCGATTTTATCTCTTTTTGTTTTCATTTTCTGTGCTACTCTCAGCTGTTTTACATAAATTATATCGAGTATTTTTCTCCCCTCATCCAATAATGTTAAAATACTCCAAATATTTTGTTTATATAATTTCTCAAATAAAAAACTAATTCTATGTTGCAATTTATTTTCTTATACAAATATTTGTCAAGCATTCAACGTGTTAGTAATTGACCCAATATTAAATTATTTATTTAAATTATTCTGTTTTTCTTTTAATTTTTCTTTTCTGTTTTCATATATCTCCTATTCTTTCAAATCTATCTTATTTTCTTAGGCAATAAATGATATTTTCTTTTTACTATTTTTTTTATAAAATGAGTTTAAAAAATTCTAAATTTTCTTAGAAATTCAAAAAAAAAATTTTTCTTCATGATTATTCATTATAAGCATGCAAATATATGTGATAAAAACATTATAGCTGTATCCTAGCTTATCCAGAAAATTGTGGTTCCAAAAATACCATAATTTTATTGCAAGTAATATTAAGACTATAAGTTCTCTTGCTTTTACATGTAACAATTCTCTAACCTTATATTTTCTTATTTCATGTGAAATTATCTTAGCTAAATAATTAATATATTAAAAGTGATGACATTATTTTTGTAGTCCACGACCATATCCTTAGATTATTATATAGTGTTATGCGTTAGAATTAGGATTATTGGACAATTATCTGTGTGGATTATCTTACTGTAAATTGATATAATAAGTGAGAAATATTCTTTATCTATTTTTATCCATAAAATCTTGGGTTTTGACCAAATATTGTCATAAAAAAAGTCCATATCAACTGAAAATCTACTTTACGAGTAAGAAAGTAAAACAACATTTATTCAATTAGCACCTCAAACTACACCCCACTGAGACCAATTGTAATCTTCTTAGTGATTAATTATTGATAATTGACTAAAGCTCTTCAAAATAATTTATTATCTCAAAGCTCTTTCAATTTGTGTCCTACTCAATATATGAACTAGTCTGAAATATGGCTGTGTTTGTTGGAAAATGCCAAACAGAGGAGAAATAAAAAATACAATTTTAATTTTCTAACTGTTAGCTTAGAACAATGTTTGTCAATTATAAGTTCTTGGCAAAGTTACTGGTTTCAGTTTTGTTTGAGCTGTCATCATTTGAGCAATAACAAAACTAATGTTAAGGCCCAAAACAATAAATTAAAAATGTCTTATAAATTATCAATAATCACTATCATTAATGTTTTTTTTTTTTACTTCTTATTTCCTAATTGATTTTTGTCATTTTTCCCAATTTTTCAAGTCTTAAGAAGTTTTAGATAAAAGGCTAAGTAATCTGTTTATCTTTTTTTACAACAGCCGTGCGATTCAGAACAACTCAGACCTCCTTTCCACCACCCCCTGGGTCAAGCTTTTGTACAATGATTTTTGGGGAACACCACTGACACATAGTGGCAGCCACAAGTCGTATCGTCCACTATGCGTAGCATCATTCAGGCTTAACCATGCCATCCATGGGTTAGACCCCATGGGATATCATCTCGTCAATGCCATATTACATTCTATAGTATGTTTATTGGTGGTAATGTTGTGTTATGTTCTGATGTTGTCACATCATGCAAGCATGATTGGTGGATTGCTATTTGCGACTCATCCTGTGCATACTGGTAAGACATACAATATACCCTTGTTTATCAGGGGATGCAGAGCACCCTTAAAAGTGGGGGGGGGCTGAAATTTAAAAAATGGGGGGAGGGGGAGGTTAAAGCCCTCTAGACCCCCTGTTTCCATGTTGCCTGGCTACAAAATCAATTTCAACCAGAAATAATAATTAATAATTATCAATTATTATTATTGATTGTTTAAATTGTGAAGGTTAGTTTAAGTACCTTTGAGCAATGGTTGAATGAGTGATTCAATATACAACTGCATTAACCCTTTTAATAAAGAAATGTTACCTTCAATTGATTAGGTGATGATAATGAAAGAAATACATGTCCATGTTCACGTCTTTTGGCTTTTTTAATCAGTATTTTTCTTCAATAATACGAACCTAAAAATGAGGAAAAACTTCACTTTACAAATACGTTTTTTGCACACTCCTGAAATATTGCCCAAACTGCTATTTTTACCTTCAAATTCACCACAGTCTTAAAGGATGAGTATTTTCTTGTCTCACAAAAGTGCATAGAACCGCAAACTCCACATAAACTGTGAGAATTTGATGATTTTTCTTCACCGATAAAGTTGATAAAACTTTTTTCCTGTCCAATTCTGAATTTTCAGATTGGTCACCCTTTGGCTTTGTGGCCGAGCAAAATCTAACGCTCACTCTGATTGGCTAATATTACGTGCAAACTTGGGTAAAGAGTTCAAATACATAATTTTTTTCTATTGGAAAATCATTCTAGAATGTCAAAATTCGCTAAACAACTGTTAAAATGTAAGGTACTTTAATTTTCTGAAGCATTTTTTCCTGTTATTGATACCAATACGCGAGTTTTTGGCACTTGTTTGCAGGCTCATTAAGTCAGTTAAAAATGCATGTGGCATGAATAAATTATCTCGTTGAGTGACGATGAAGCCCATCAAATGCTGCCAACATGGGTTCAGATAAATATATTTTTTCGACTAGGAAAATCATTCTAGAGTGCCTTAATTCGTTAACCAATTGTTTATTTGGCATTCATTCCGTTTTTCTAAAAGGCATTTTTCTCATGTTTTTGGTACAAATATGCAATTTTTGACACTTGTTTGTAAGCTCATTAAGTGGTTAAAAATGCATGTGGCATGAATAACTTATCTCGTTGAGTGACGATGAAGCCTATCAAATGCTAAAAACTTGGGTTCAGATCATTCTCATTTAAATTTTTTTACTTGAAAAATTGTTTCTGATAAACAACTGTTCAAGTGAAATTGAAATGCAGTTTTTTTTGGGTATTTCCTATTTCAGAGGCCGTAGCAGGACTAGTCGGTAGAGCAGACGTTGGTGCTTGCATGTTCTTTCTCGCTGCTTTGCTGTCCTACATAAAATCCTGCCCCGACCACACCACGGGAAGCCCAGAAAATGGAAACATTTCAAGACATACCAAGTGGGGTATGCTATTGGTCAGTCTTGGCCTATCAGCGGCTAGTATGCTAACAAAAGAGCAAGGCATCACGGTACTTGGGGTGTGTGCTGTCTATGAGATGATTATCGTCAGCAGAATAAACCCAAGGGCGATAACAGCGTCTCTGAAAAAGGTTAGTTTAAGACATTGCCTAGTGTAACATACTAATAGTGTCTCGCAGTTTTGTTGCCGCAACCGTTGCGAGAAGTAGTACTCAGAAAGACACTTTTGGTATGTTACATTAGGCAAGTCTTGTGCAACGTGTGCAACAAATTTGCGAGACAAGTCGCCTTGTGTAACAGTACCGTTAGGAAACTTGAATGACCGCCACAGGATGCCCAAGCTGAATGCCATCCCGTCTCATCTGTGCATCCTTGCTTTAGACTTAAAAAGATCTTTTCAAAAATAACTTCATTTATTTTACCATATAAGTCTACTTCAACTCTTAATATTTTAGACTGCGTTAGAATACGAGACCAGACTGCTGAGCCGGGAGACAATCCCCTACTCTTATGCGAATAGTTCAACAGGTTCTTTAATGTCCCCCATATACAGGTTATAAGAAAGGGATGGGAGACAGGGCCTACGGTTTAAAGTCCTTATCCGAGAAGACCTGAAGATCTAACCATTTGCAGATGTTATTTCAAAGGCAGCACCTTCTCTGTCCTCAGTTATTTTAAGACTCTGAGTGTTGGTCCGGCTGGGGCTTGAACCCACGACCTCCCGCACAAGAGACCAACTGAGCTAACCGGATGGCGGCTTCTCTTTTCTCTTTCAGGCCGTCTCCATTGGATTCATACCTCGTCTTCTCTCTCTAATTATCACTGCCGTCTGTCTTCTCTCTCTAAGAGTCATGTTAATGGGAAACAAACCTCCTGACTTCTCGAACTCAGACAACCCTGCGGCTAATTCTAAAAGCTTCTTGACAAGAACGCTCACCTTTTTTTACTTGCCTGCCTTCAACTTTTGGCTTCTTCTTTGCCCCATAACGTTAAGTTTTGATTGGTCGATGGATGCGATTCCTCTTGTACAAAGTGTTTTTGATTGGAGGAATATTTTTTCTGTTATATTTTACGGTGCTCTTATTATGCTAGGTATCATAAATTTGAATCGTTTGAGTTTAGAGAATTTTGATTGGTTGTTTACGGAGATGAACGCGAACTACAAGGGACTGGGTCCAGAGTATTCAAGCGTGTACAATGGAATGAATGCAACGAATGGAATTCGTAAAAGAAATCTATCTCGGCCGAAACAGGAAACTAAATCAAGCCCTAAAGAGCGTAAAAAAAAACCGGACTCCAAACTCCAAGTAATTTCACCGGACGAATTCATTTCCACAATCCAAGACTGTCAATCACTTCTTGTTTCCATGGCAATCCTGGCTCTCCCTTTTGTTCCCGCCACCAACATATTTTTCTATGTGGGGTTCGTGGTCGCGGAGAGAGTTCTTTATATTCCAAGTGTTGGTTATTGTATCATGGTTGCTGTTGGACTAGACTTGTTGTGGAGGTGCAGTACTGCTAGCAAGAGGAAGTATATTATATGCTGTGTTTGTACAGTTTTATTATTGTTTTCTGTGAAAACTGTTCATCGTAATAGAGACTGGAAGGATGGCGACACTCTTTACAGGTAACACCCTTATCACGTGACCTACTCATGGTTTCTTTTGTTAATGTAGTTTTAATATAGCACCTGTAAATACCATTTGATTTTGCCTACATGATTAAGCCTGTTCTTTATTAAGAACAACAAGTTACATTCGCCTTTTCAAAGCTTGAGAGAATACTGGTGTAAATTCTGCCGCGCGCGTTCATTAAATCGTCTGCGAGATGGCGGGAATTTCTGATCTTTAAAATGCATGTTGGCCTCGTTATGGTACAACCAGGTGGGCTTGGCTACCTTTCAAGATGGCCGCTCACGAATTTCTTCTTGTACTTCAGGTCAGGAATCGATGTGAATCCGGCGAAAGGTAAGTGATCATAGCCATCCAGGGCAGGAAAAAGAATAGACGTTTTTATTAGGCATTGGATGAACAGTGATCTCGCGCGCTGTGATTGGTTCAATGGATGTCTTCATTTCCGTGTCATGACAGGCGCACGTGCTGTCACTTGTTACAGTGATACGAAAACTGCCCTAAGATGTTAGCATCTTTAAAGGCCAGTATTATTATTTGTAGCCTGGGCTAACCTCGGTACCATACTGAGTGGTCGTGGTCAGTTAGCTGAAGCGGAGCATGCGTATCGCAAGGCTCTGTCGTATCGATCCAACATGGCGGACACTCACTACAACCTGTAAGTATCTAACGCACTTCCAACCGGTTCTTTTTGATTTTTACTTACTTTTTCATGAAAATATAGATATTCACTGGTTTCTTATTCTCGACTTTGAGGCATAAATACAGTGTGACCAAGTCAACCCAAGACAACAATTGTGTACTGTGCTTCACTTTATTTACGTTCAACTAACGTCCAACAAACG
>JAAAQI020148013.1:0-11096 GCA_011800005.2 Stichodactyla mertensii
CAGGGTAACTAGAGTTACATGGCATAATTTTCATCTAGGCCCTGAGATCGAATTAGGATTTGAAAGTTGATTTTTGCAGAGGGAGGAAAACCAGAGAACCCGGAGAAAAACCCTCGAGGGCAGGAGAGAACCAACAAACAACTCTACTCACATACGACACTGAGCCCGGTGAGACTCAAACCCAAGTTGCATTGATGAGAGGTGACGCATTAGCAGCGCACGCCACCCGTGCTTCCCATCTGTGGCCTTGTTCACCATGTGTGTTCCCTGTAGCTCAGTCAGTTGGTTAGAGTGCCTGACCAGTATCAAGGAGGTCACAGGTTGGAACCTGGTCTGAAACACAGATTTTTTAATCCAAATTTTTAGGCTTGGAGAAACAACCTATAATTTATATAGATAATTCCAAACCACTGTTACTTACAATATTACATTCTTATCCTTGTATTTGACAGGAATCTGAACTATATGAGAAGGTTTTCTTGTGTTGCCAGATTCCTGTGCTTAGTGCACCTCCCGTCCCATCTCCTTACTCTCCCTCACCATCACCTGGTTCGGCATCACCTACTCTACCAAGAACTGCCAGATTTGGCTCCTCTGGGCAAATAAGGTATTAAATAAGTCACACCTTATTTCCTGGAAAATAAAGTTGCTCTCCAGTTTGAAGCCAATACACCTAAGATTTTGTGTTGAAGTTGGATTCATATTGCACTACTTTTGTTACTCCTGGAACTCATTTTTGTGTCTTTTACTTCAACAGCACTCATTTTCAATATGACGATTCATCATACAGTCCACCACCCAAGGGACACGTGTTTTCTCCTTTCTATCCTTCATTCAGAAGATTTTCCTTCAGAGTTGAAGAAGTTTCTCTTGAACCAGTGCAACCTGAACAATTGCAGGAATTAGTGAGAAAAACTTTCTTCGGGTTGAGTAAAAGAGAATGCTTATGGCAAGAAAAGATCATCAGAGAGAAAATGTATCCAAAAACAGCTGATAGGGTTAGTGAACCAGTAGGAATAAAAAGTCTTTGTTGTCTTTAGAGGAAAAATCCAGGGAGGCAATCCATATTGGACTGGTAATGTAGGATTTTATAGATTTTTAATCTATCAAACATTTTCTAGGTTCTTGTGGAAGATCTCCTGACACAGTTATCACTTTTAAACAAGAATTTCCACCCATATTACCGAATCCAGTCCTTCCTGGACAAGAATGGTTATGATGAGTGGGTAGAAGCAGAAAAGGTTCATATCAACAGACTGGTGAAGAGGTTTTGGAACTCCCCTCTACCATCTCTGAATGAATGTTATCCAATACATGTGTTTGATGCTCATGAAGGCTACAAAATGTTGTTGTCAAAACTTATAAGGTAAATGAATATAAAATAAGGTACAAGGTAAATGAAGGATAGTTTTCACATCAATGAACAGCTTAATTGTATCAAAAATATTTCATTCTATAACGGTATGTCTCACTGATAGGTTTACATTTGGATGTGTTTTTCTTTGTCAACAGAGAGGAAAGCACCAATAAGACCTCTCACAGTGTATTTGGTGATGTTACACCCACATGCCCCCTTTCCCCTGCATCTTGCCGACTTCTTAGAGAGTTTGGGTTGCGATATGGAGTTGGGGAATTGTATAGACATCTGACATACCTTAGATATCTGGTTGAGTAAGTGACATCTTTGGAATCGCACATAAGATTTTTAAGTATGTGTGTCGACATGGTGGGGAGAGGGGAGGGAAGAGGAGGGGAGGGGAGGGGAGAGGACAGGAGAGGAGGGGAGGGAAGGGGAGGGGAGAGGAGAGGATGTGCCATCAATGTCAGTCAGATGTCAATGACTGACTCTGAAAGTGCCCAATATTTAAGCGCTACCATTAAAGTAACAGTTTCCGATCAATATTTGGTATTGATTTTTATTTGTGTGGTATAGCCATTTTGAATGTGAGGTGTGGTTCATAAAACACGTGACAGATCTTCTGGAGATAGTAATGGGACTGGTGACTAATACACCTGAGATTTATGTCAAGGAAGAAGTAAGTTTAAATGTTTACAAACTGAATTATTTTTATAACTGGTTGATATTCAGAATTATTAATTACCCCAACTAGAATTGCCTTGTGGTCGCGATTATTGAGTTTCACCTGATATTTTGACTATTTCTTTCTTACATAGTTCTTAATGTTCATCCATATCCTGTCTCTTCTACTTCGCCTTTCCAAGTACTACCTGACTCGAGTCACTAGACTCTTCAAACAAAACTCTCCCCCTGGAGGGGTGGCTTCGCTTGTTGCCATGGCAAACTTGGTACGAGAAGCCGCTGACTTTGTCAAATCTACGTTTGTTGGCATTTGTATGAACGTGAGGGAGGCACGAGAACTTTTGGACAGCTTGGATGAAGAGCCGTTTGAGGACATTTTGGCTTCTTTTCTGAAGGTAAGTAAAGAAATTTAACAAAAGAATGTACAAAAACTAAAAGAAATTTCACCATTTAGTTCTTGAGGTACTAAGCTAGCAAGAAAGAAACAGCGTACATTCATTTCGTATTTTCTTGTACTCTGTTTTTGGGTGTAGACTGTCGTTAGATGAATGCGTTTGGATGATGTTAGGATAAGATAATGCTACATCCACTAATACTAGTATTTTTACATGATTGTGTGTTAAATCACGTTTTCAGGAAGAAATCGAGGGACGTTACGAGAGATTCAAAGTAATAGCCATAGACGAACTTGGCGTGAATCGTTATGAAAACCCATTATCTCCTCAACTTCTCAACATTCTTATTCTAAACATACGAGATGAAATAACAAGCTACAAGATGTACTATCAGGAGGAATTTCACAGGTAATGGTACTGATGTCATACTTACATATACTATGCTATACTCATGCAATGTCCGTCATACTGATAATCAAATGGAAATTTGCCGTGCCAAAATAATTTGTGATAATTCTTCCAATTTTTTGGGTTAGGTTTCTTGACTTTGTCCAGCTGGCCACCGTTACTTATTACCAGCTTCTCATGGATGACGTTAATGAAATGTGTCAGCGTATCCCTAGGAACATTCCCGCAGATGAAGTAGATGTGCGCATGCTCAGTCTTGCTTTCAGGCTTTCGGTTTTTGACAAAGACAATGCCAAGTACTTGAATATAGGGTAAGCAGGCAGGAGATAGTGATAGAATGATCATTTAACACCGGAGACAGTGGAACTAACAAGGCAAATCTGCTCATCTATAGACCTTACCATCCACTGTACCTATTACTGTCCACGCTGCTCAACTCAAACTAAACGACCTGTCCAGTCCATTGGATCACTCACTCCTTCAGTCTCTCGCTTGCTATTTCTTAATAAATTTTCTCATGTTTAATGTCTTTTTTAGTATGCAGACATGGCGTGAACCATTCCGGCATCTCTCTCTAATCTGGATGGATGTGGTAGGAAGACATTTGGAAAGTCTCGTACCTGTTCTTCTCCAGAAAGACCCTTGGCAAGTGACTATGATCACACGGGAAGAGAGCGCATCAAAACCTACAAGTACTGCGAGGCCTGCACCAAGAATACAGCTTATTACTCAATCAGACCGCTCTGCTTTCACACCCGTACGATGTGCTTCTGAATCTGACATAAGAGTGAGTGCATCAGTGTGGTTCTGTAATTTGTCTCTCTTCTCACGGTGTCCTTATCGATTCCTACCCTGCTTCTTCATTTTTCTCTCTTTTTGACTTGTCTTTCTTTATATGCTGCATTTTCTACAGGAACGATCGAAGCAGCAGCAGCATAAACACATGCAGGCATTGGCAGCATCCAATCCAAATCTTTCGGCAATTTTAGTCAAAAAGTCGTCGGAACTGTCAATCAGCAGGACTAGTGAAGTTGCACCCACCCAACAGCCAGTCCATGTAGTCATGTCAACAGCTGATAACTCAGACTTCAAAGGGAAGGTTATCGTAACCCAGGCACAAATACATGTACCTGAAGTTGAAAAAAATGAATTCTCATCCAGCGATGACAGTAATAAAACAGAATTCATTGGAGACATGACATTTCATCGAGACAAAGACATCGATTATATGGAAGACACCATGAACATTGAAGATATTGACAGAGATCACAAGAACATGCCTTCAAATATTATTTATCGTGTTGAACAGGAAAATCAGGCTGAATCTGGTGTTAAATTAAATGATGAAACACCAGGAATAGATGTACCAGGTTCTGCTGGTAAGATTGACCGCGATCCTGATTTTACGAGTCAGACTGAACAAGAACTTGGATGTAAGAGATTAGAAGTTGTTGAGACAGAACGCACACCTAGTCCGACAGGTTCCCCCGATAACCACCGGGCAACCCCGTACGAGAATGACGACATTGAAGCTACATCCCCTGGTTCAACAGATACCTCTACTGACTCGTATACTACAGCTAAGAGCTCGCTGTCTGAGGATTTAAAGGGTGGAACACAAGATGAAGTGCCGATCAGTAAAGGTACTTCTACACAAGTTTCTTTGTCAGACGAAAGCACATTGACACAATTTACAACAAACACATTAGATCAAAGCGTGAAAAGCGCGCAAACTCCGAATACCGCTGACACACTAGTACGGACTGTGGGAAGTACCTTAGCTGTACAGGATACGACTCTACTAACCGTGGAAGACAGGTCACAGCAAACTTTGGAAGAGGCGCCAACTCAAAATACATTGGACGGAACAGCTCAAAATAACGATCTAGCGTCACATGAGAGTATATCAGGTGATTCAACCAACAAAACTACACAGCAGGGTGAGGAATGGAGTCAATTGAAGTGTAAAAAATCTTCTCTGGACTCTCCACAGAAGGCAGTCAGTATGCCAATAGATATTGAACATATCGCTGCTGATCTTCCTGCTGTTGATATGACAACCAAAAAGACTGACACTCGTTTAGAAAAACCTAGCGCTTTACGTGTCTCAGCAAGTGAGTCATTGGATGTACCAATAAATAAACATCTGTCAAGGACGTTAGCAGCGGAAAACACCAGCCTAAGCAGCGTGCCGACGGTCTATGGTAGCTGTCCTTCTAGTTCAGCTGCTGCCTCGTACTTCACAGCACGCGACACATCTAGCTCTAGTGATGGTGATAACATAATCTCTGATTATGAGAGTAATGCGAGCACCAGTTACGAAAGTCTTTCTGATTCACGGCTAAACAGTTCTGCACCACCAACATCAAACACTGCAAGTACTAAGTCAGAACTGGTTCCTGTTTCTAGTTCACTAGTGGATCTTCTTTGCTGCATACAACGAATTACCTCGTTTGCTTGTCATTTATGTAACGTTTTGTGTCCTAAGGAGCGAATTATTCCTGGGAAAGATGGACAGATAGAGAGGGAGGAAATTAGGAACAAGATCATGGAGATCAAGACAGCGCTCTGTGGAAAACTTATTAGGGTAAGTTGCTTTTAATTAGAATAAAAGTGAAAAATAGAAACTAGAAATCCAAGTCATGGAAATGTATTTTATGTCCTAGAAATGCTAGAATTATGGCTTATAAATGATAGATTGTTGTTTTGTTTATCATGTGTTATTATTGAATGCTTTGTAGCTGTACCCTGTGTATATCATGCATTTGCACAGGGTACCCAGTTAGACTGTCAATCGAGTTCAGAGTCCACGCAGCAGACGACTGACCGTCCGCTCAGCTTTTGTGCTGGTATTATTACAGTTAATGTGCACGTAGCTTTCCAAGGTTTTTATAAGGTTTTTCTGTATTCTTGTGCCTAACTGGGTTTATATCAATTGATTTTACTAGTAGTCTATATTTGATATCTGTGACGCAATTATACAAATTTGTCTCAAAGGATAACGCCTATTGAAAGGCACTCGATTTTGATATGCCTCAATTTGTTACTTGCAAACGCGCTCTACCAATGATTTAAGTAAACAACTGATTAAATTTCTTATTCAGTATATTTGGTTTCCCAACAGTGTTAAATACATTTTTATGGCTTGCCTTTAACTACTTGCACTGCTGATTGCTTATATTGTTCGTCATTCTCCCATTCAAATGTCAGTATGGTCGGTTTGATTTTAGATTTTCTGTGCAGCGAGTCTTTACTGGGTGTATGTAGTTGCTCACCGTATTTAATCTGTGTTTCTAGACTTTGTCTAATGGATTGTGTTGTGTTTGTCATGTACAGTGACGCATCACCATGTTTCACCTGTTTATCTTGTGAAGGTATCTTCTTTTCTAACTTTTGTCCGGATATGTTAAATAGTTGCCAGTCGATATTCTTGTCACTCGTTTCTTTAGAAGGTTTAGTCTCGTCTGGTGTTGGCTGGTCGACTGTCTTTGTTGCCCCGTCTTCTTTAGAATAATTATTCAAGCCTTCCTTTTTTCCAGTCAAGGCGAAGAAATGCCAGTCAGTGTTGTTCTTATCGTTCACGACTCTAGCTGGTAAAGCCATGTTCTGAACCAGCTCGTTCTTGTTTTCTGTTTTCACCTCTTCTCTATCATATTTGTCTTGTGTTATGGTTGTATTCTCGTCTTTCTTTAATTCCATATCACTGTTAGTTGATGTAGATAAATGCCATTCCGTGTTCCTTTTGTCTTGTGACACTACGGGAGAGTCCTCAAATACTAATGTTGGTTCAGATCGTGGGAGTGACGTCACATAGAACATTCGTTCCATTGATTTAGTGCGCTTTGGAAGGACTCTTGTTTTCTTTGTGGTTCCTTTATCTTGACTGAAGTCCTGTATAGGTATATCTTGGCCTTGTTCATTGGAATCTCGTACAACAAGTCGTCCGTCGTCAGTTATCTGGTATAAAGCACTGGACTGGATTTCTCTGTGGATACTTTCCATAGTGGCTCCTGAACTTGTAGACTCTGTAGATTTACAGGGCTTTACGTATGGGTGGTTTTCTTGTGTCAATTGTTTTACTTGGAATCTTTTGTCATCATTTTCCTTCGTTCCTCCATGTTCTGCCGTGTGTTGGTTTATCTTTTTTCCATCTGTCGTGTCGTGCGCTTTGCTGGTTGTTTTCTTAGGTTCCTTATCTTGCTCGTTCTCCATAGTACTGCCTATTATGGGGCCTTTGATTTGTTGTGTCATACTGTAAACCTTTTTAAGGTCTGGCTCGTTTGTTGGTCCATTTTCCAGCCATTCTTCTTCTGTTCCATTGATGTCCTCGGAAGGTCGCAGTGGCTTTTCACTCGTGCTCTTGTGATCGTCTGGAAAGCCGACTACCTTCTGTTGTTGTTGTTGTTGTTGTTGTTGTTGTTGTTGTTGTTGTTGTTGTTCATTATATTTCAAGTTTTCTTTTGGTTTATCTCTTGTCTCTCCAGTCTTGAGGCGTGGTTTTTGTTCTATATTCCTGTATTCATCAACAAGGCTATCATATCTTGGTGGGATTGTAAATCGCTCTTTATCACCACTTTCTGACTCAAGCAAGTTTTTGTTCCTGTGGTCATTTTTCAAGTATCTCTTGTTGTCTTGTGTGTTTTCGTAGATATGCTGCTTTACTCTCGTCCCATCTTGTTTTTTCGTGTCCACCATTCTTCTTGGTGAGAGTTCTCTCCCGCGTTCTTTAGGGCGGTGTTCCTGTTTCAACTTTCTGAACTCGATATTCTTTTCACTATCCACTGGCGTGACATCTCCAGACCTGGGATGAAATTCCAAGTGTATTGTGTGACGCCTTGCGATAGGACTACCACTATTCCTTGGTGGACGGTCAGATTTGACTGATTGTGTTCGAGGTAGGAAGTAGTTTTCTTTTCTCCGTTTTTTGTGATTACCCCATGTGTCATCGTCTATCTCATTTGGTGATTTTGTTCTCCTGTATTCAGCTGAGCGTAAGCGAGGTCTCGATTGACGTTCACTTTCCTCACTCTTTCTTTCTTCGTTAGGTCTGTCACGATCGGGTTGGTGTTTTATTTGGTTTTTAGGGATCACTTCAGAAGACAGCTGTTGTATTTCGAACATCGCGATTTCCTCAGATGACTGAAGAAGAGGAGTTGTCAAAATCTGTTCATCGTCTAACGTAACATTTTGGTAGTAGTTGTCTTTAGAGTGTGTTTTTTCCTTGGAGCGTGCACGCTGTTTGTCCTGCTTGTTCTTTTCATTTTCCTTTTCCATTCCTCCTTTTCCTGGTGTTCGAAGATTTACGTACAGAGAGTCGGTGACATCCACAGAGGAACGGTCCTTCTCTCTTCTCTTTTGTGGACGGCCATCACGAGAGGAATATTGATGTCTCTCTCTCTTGCTTTCCCTTTCTTCGTTTACATCTCTTTCCAGTGATCTTTGACGTACATAATATGATGATGAATTGTGACTGTCCCTTCTATCCTCTTTTCTTCCATCTCTTTCCAGTGATCTTGGACGTACATAATATGATGATGAATGGTGTCTGTCCCTTCTATCCTTCTCGTTTCTTTCATCTCTTTCCAGTGATCTTGGACGTACATAATGTGATGATGAATGGCGACTGTCCCTTCTATCCTTCTCGTTTCTTTCATCTCTTTCCAGTGATCTTGGACGTACATAATGTGATGATGAATGGTGACTGTCCCTTCTATCCTCGTTTCTTTCATCTCTTTCCAGTGATCTTGGACGTACATAATGTGATGAAGAATTGTGACTGTCCCTTCTATCTTTATCGTTTCTTCCATCTCTTTCCAGTGAACTTGGACGTACATAATGTGATGATGAATGGTGACTGTCCCTTCTATCCTTCTCATTTCTTTCATCTCTTTCCAGTGATCTTGGACGTACATAATGTGATGATGAATGGTGACTGTCCCTTCTATCCTTCTCGTTTCTTTCATCTCTTTCCAGTGATCTTGGACGTACATAATGTGATGACGAATGGTGACTGTCCCTTCTATCCTTCTCGTTTCTCCCATCTCTTTCCAGTGATCTTGGACGCACATAATGATCACTTCCGTGTTTACGTTCCACAGTCCTTGGATGAAGGTACAGCGGGGTCGTATCTCCACCATCTTGTTCATCATATTTGTCTATATAACTTAGTGATTTTGAAGGATAGTCCCTCTTGTCAGCTTGTTTATCAATGTTGTAGTCCGTATAGCGTGACTGTGAATAATTCTTTTCATTCACGTAAATATCGTGTATACTCTTTGCTTTAGGTCCCCAGTATTCTCTGCTTCTCGTACGATACTCAGCAGCCCTGTGCTGCTTGTGTTGTTTGTCGTGTTCTTCTTCATCTCTTGAAGAAATCTCTCTACGGTCCTTAACCCATGAATCGCTTCTGTAGAAATCCTGCTCATCAATCGATAATGGACATTTCTCGGGGTTACGTTCGTAGAACTCCTTTCTAGTTTTAGTTTTGTCTTTCTTTTCTTCCAGTCTTATTTTTTCTATAGTTCCAAACTTATCTTCTCGAGGAGTTTTCGTGTGTCCATTTTGTAGCTCATGTAACGGTAACACATCATACGTATGTTTTCCTTTTTTTACTATCCTTGGAGAATGCAGCCAGGCTACGCACGTATGGTCGAGTAACGGGTCTCCGGATCTACACACGCAGTATAGGATAATTAACAATGTAGCAGTTATAACTACTGTACACAAAACTGCTATCACACCTGCAGATAACACTACTGCCATAATAACTAGTAGCTTAATAAATCATGAACAAATCGCTCCTTATTATCAATATTCAGTTCAAGAAGATTTGGATTTCAGATATTGAATGAACAACAGTTATCGCTCCAGGCAGTCGTCAGACCAAAGTCCAGGAACTGTCTTAGTAATATTATACCCAGAACATTAAACCAAGAATCCAGTGCTTCTCATGACTTTGTCGTATTCGTATTCAGTTTTGATTAGCTTTCCTTTAGCGAGATGTTTTAGATGCTTGGACACGCTTGATGTGATCGGACGCTATTTGCTCTCGTAATGCTAAAGTTAGCTCAAGCTTTCTGGAAGGCAGTATGAACCAGTGACATCACTGATTACAGTCACCAACTGAAGGACATCTTTTCACCTTCTCTCTCTTGTACAACTGTGATCAACTCGGTGTTACTGTTTCAAAGCGGCACCTCCATCAATCTGTTCATACCGTATGTTATCAGTTTAATTACCATATTTTATTGACCAAGAGGAATTAACATGTTGCACACTATTGATCATCATGACATCATAGCAGCCATAGAATAGTAGACATTTAAAGTTAGAACTGCCGACAAGACGGCGAACTTCTTGACATCTCGGCCCAAAATGGCTACCTAAAAGTTGATTTTAGTCTTTGAGAAACCAATGAACGGGTGAATTAGGAATATTGGTTATGGTAGCTTGCAGTTGTTATGCATAGCAAATTGCTGGTGGAAGCTTGATATGATTGACTAGTCGAGTATGATATTTTGAATACATTGTCTTGTTAATACGATTTTGTGTAGAAACCTTTCAATTCGACCTGTGTTGTTTTCAGTACTGTCATGCGATTTCCTGTAATCATTTCTGTGATGGTACAGATTTTTACTGCTTATATTTTTACTCCTTATATTTTTATATTTTGAGTAGCGAATATTTGCAACCAGCTAAACTTCAGTATTAAAGAAATTTTTGTGCAGTACAACAAATGATAACGGTCACATGCAAACATTTTTCTATTCACCTGTCATGTCAGGCCAGGGACGAGGTTTGACATGATCTGCAGCTGGTGTAAGTTGGACAAAAATATTTTCCCACTCCCATCATGTCCAACCAGACTGAACGTTCACCAGTCAAGACCTCAAATTGACCAGACAAATGTCTGGTGACCGGCACTAATTTGCGGGCTTGGTGATGCCGATGGCAAATTTTGATCCAAACCGTTGGTGCCTTTTCAAGGGATACTACGCCTAATATTGAACCGATGTGATACAAATAATACCTTATTGCGTTATTACAGTTCATGGAAGGCGGGACTGCACGAACACATGATCTAAGTAATAAAGGTTCTGCTACACACTGAATTCTGACAGTTGACATCATTAACGCTCCTCCACACAGGCAATTCTTTAACGTATTTCAAGGATTGACAGTTTTGATATATTCCCTACCCCACCCCCCCCCCCCCCCCCCGCCCCGAAACCCCCCCCCCCCCCCCCCCCCCC
>JAAAQI020148024.1:0-11094 GCA_011800005.2 Stichodactyla mertensii
ATTTATTTCCAAGGGTTTTTCGCCCGGAATAACCTCATTTCTAAGCACTATAACTTTCCATTATTTCTAGTTCATGTTTTTTGTTCGATCCAGGGGCGGATTTAGGGGGCTATTAACTGGTGCGCCGGACACCCCCCACTGGCCAAGCGTGGAATATTTTAAAAGTAAATATATGTCTTATTGTATTACGAATTCTGTTTTTCGAATCTTTTCATAGCAACGGTTGCATAAAATTAAATCTTAGAATAAAATTATGTACAAAATTAAATACTTTATCGTCCCTTTTTTCTTTTCGGACATCCCCCTTGCAAATTTCTAGATCCGCCCCTGTCACCGATCCTTTTAAACACAGCCAGAAAAAAAATGTGCGTATTACGTTTCAGGACTTTATAAACATATGTCCCCTACCATGGCTCGTAGGAATTTTTTTGCCCATGATGTATAAGATTATCTGGATGTTTCAAGTACATACTGCATGTTATTGTCAAAGTTATTTTTACTTAAGGGAAAATACCCTTATTCCTTGAATATTATTAATACAAATTTAAAGATTTTACTCAAGTTTAGAACTCACCTCTTTAAGTTATAAGAGTGTCTTCCAGCTGTAAGAGACATCACCAAAATCTAAAAATTATTTTATCTTAAACCTGCAATTGAACACTGAATTAATGAAAATTTTTCTAAGTAGTAGATTCAGGGACAAGACACCTTATTCGCTTGGGCGTATTTGTTTTCCCAATACAGGTCACGTGTCATTCCTTTGGGACTTTTTCCTTTGTTAAATGGTAACGCTTGAGAAGATACAGTAATATGGATAAACCTCAAACAAAGAATTGTATTCCCAAGAGGTCTGAATTGGGAGAACATTTCGCCCAAGCGAATAAGGTCTAGTGAAGTCTTTGTGTGTTATATGATACGCTCTGAACATGCCAGGATGACCAACAAAAGGGACACAAAAAGGTTACTCGGAGGAGATTCAAGTTACATCTATCCTCTTTCAGAGGGGTTCAAAGCACAAGCGCTTATTACACTTTTTTCAGTCCCCTTTTTAGCACATTGTCTCGAATTTTTCTGAATTGAATCACGCTCGTGTCCAACTCCAGACCTTGTTTTCAGCCTCACTGGGCTTTTCGGTGATCCTTTACGTGCAAACATTAAGAATCGACGTTTCCTCGCATATGTCGCATATTACGTAACAGCACCAATTAAAATGGCATCTACATCTCTTGGTCACAGTGAGTTTCTTGGTTATGTAAGGTCGATCACAGCATAAACTTCTGCAGTTATCTGTATCTAATGAGTCCTGCGAGCAGACGCGTCCAACTGTTCCGTGAATGAGTAACGATCTATCAGGTTTACAGAAATCTGGTGATTTTTCAAAATAAACTAGTTCTCCTTTAAAGCTAGATCTCCTGAACTTTCTTCGTACGGGTCTCAGTTTGCCCTTGCTGCGGATCCTATTGTTCACTCGTAAGAGTGTCGCGAAGTCGTATTTTTCCATCAGACGGTCACCAACTTCTCGAAAATTTGGCACGGTTTTCCAGCACGTCTTGACGCTACATGACCCACACATTCCATGACATTTGCACTTTGTCTTCAAGTTTTCAATAACCGTCTGTAAAAGTTATAAATATTTGATCAATCAGCTAGGCTCTGGAAGAGGGGATAGGGGTAGGGAGAGCTGGGATATAAGGAAACATTCTTGTTTATAGACAAGAAAGTTTAATTTCCCTTTGAATTAAAAATTGGTCTTGGCAAAAGCTATAAGAGTAAAATTGGCAGGATCTTTGTATCTATTAGTATTTCTGCGAAACCGTTGGGGGCAAACATCGTCTTTCTTGCTATGAAATCTGTTTTTTCTTAAAGTATCTATATATTCAATTTCCCCTAAAAAATGGTTGCTTTTTGGCAAAACAATCTCCATTCAAGCTACCAATCTACCAAACTCCTTCGTTTTTATTAGGAAGGAGTAGAGCCAATAATATGTCTATTGGTACCAGATGATACACGATGGCCACAGGGCTAGTAGTGATTCCTTCACAATTACCATCATTACCTCCATCATCGTTATCATCAACAACATCATCATTACAATTTCTATTTATTAAGCTCTCTATTATAATCTTAATTATCTATCTACTTTTTGACCATTAACATTGAATCCAGAACAACAACTTTCGTTAGGACACGACATCTTCAGTACGTTCGTGTCCAAAAGTCGTGTGTGCTAAAAACTGCTAATTAATAGTGTTGGGGGGTCTATTTAGCGTTGACATGCTGACAGATCATCGCTTCTTCCAATATATCAATGACAGTGATGTGTTGCTGAGTATTTTTGCATGTGTGCCAATTTCAAGACCTTGGGGGTAACAAAACAACTTCGAATTAGTACTCCATTTTAGTAACAGATTTGAAAACTTGTCGAAAAGATTCCAAACAAAAAGAATGTTAAGAATTCAAAAGAACTATTGGCTTCTATTTTGCCGAAAATGTTTTCTTCGGAGTCTCATTGCGTGCTTTACAGTGAAACGACCAACGAGGTCAAAACCCCCTGCAGTGGGATTATGGCAGATATTGAGAAAGGCTCCGAATGTTTTAAGTCATCAATAAACGAACATCAACACCAGAAACTGAAATATCTGACAAATGTTTGAATTCATTGTTTCAAAGTACTGCGGATTTTGTTTAGTTTTTCCAGGGTTATGTGACGTCATCACCGCCTGCCATATTGGTTAAAACTTAAAAAAAAAAAGCTTTTCGGTAATTTTACGTCATAGTACTGAGAAACATGAAAGCAGGCTTTAAGAGGACTAAATCAATATTTTCAGAAATGCGAAAAAGAAAGGAAAAATAAAAAAGACGAAAAACTGCATTTGGCTTAAGTTATGCAACGTCTACAATCGTCTGGGGAAAAAAAAGGCTTACAGGTATTTGCTACTTCCGATTTGCTGGTGTCCTTAAGTTTATCACAGCAAACTTGAGCGCTGAGCCAGAATCTTTCATTCTTTTCTTTTCTTTTCTTTTCTTTTCTTTTCTTTCTTTCTTTGCGGCATATTACTTCTCATTTTCCCAGACAGAGTGTTGTGGTGGGCCGTGTCTACGGAAATAGCTCCGCTTATTTGAAAAGTACCATCTGCTCCCAAAAGAAGAAATATCAATTAAGATATCAGAGGTTTGTTATTATATAAACAAATGAAGCCAGGCTAAAACGTTTTGGCGGATAACTTAGTCACAAGATGTTCCTAAATGTCTTCTCCTTTTTAAACTTGATTAAGTGAAAGTTAGTTAATTGTTCCATGATTTCATTCCACATTCTTATTTGTGGTAAGACTGCGTCCTTTACTTAAGCTCTAATAGTAATCGACATGAGATATGGACAGCACCACATTATTATTACTAATACACATATTGTTGACGTCTGGTGGAGTATTCGTAGGTGTCAACAGATCTAATACCTGCCGAGGCGATACTAAAAACGTTTTAGCTGACCAAATAAGATTTTCTTTTGACCTTAGATTGAGATGTTTATTGTGCTTAAAGACGTTGTTTTTGCGTCATGCTTTTGAAGAAATGATACAAGATAAGAAGAATGCTTAAAGTGATTGTATTGATACTGGAAATAAAACGTCCGATTGAAAACAAATACTTTGGCAGGGAAGTTTTCATTCAAGCGCAACCGAGAAGAAGACCCCTGGAAGGCTTGAATTGATTGATCAGTCATGACTTTTAGAATTAATCCGTAAATGATGCGACAGGCCTTTTTCTTCATCTGGAGGTGGATGGGAAGGAGTGAGGGACGAGGGGATGGAGCAACTGAAAGTGAAGGGGACACTGAAGGATCATGTAGCCCTTTTTAAAAACGGGGTATCAATCTTAAAGTTTCATTACTGCTTTGAAGTCGTTTTAAAGCTGTTGGGGCATTTGATGATGCGCCAAAACAGAAGCCTGTAAGTAATTTACTTTTCTAAATAAATTTGCACGATGACGCAAATCAACATTGTAAACTGCACAATTGCCCACAACATAAATGCACTATGATTTCGCTAAACCATAATAAATTAAAACCCATTTTCTATGCTGAAGCCATTATACTTACCTTTCGTCCAACTCCATTATTGTGTAAATTCATTTTAGAATGAATGTCTTGTCCAGTTTCACGCGAATCCAAAAATCGAGCTGAGAACTTGGATCCATATTTCACATTGTCACCACACCCTCCCCACTGCCAGCCATCACCGTGTCCTCTCATCGACTCATCGCATGCACAGGTGGCGAGTTTACCGATGCTGCAGGCTTTAGCTACAGCACTTGTCACTCCAGCTGATACTATGGCATGCACGAACGCAGTTTCACGAAACCCTAAAAGATAAAAAAATGTTACCTCCCTTCAGTGATAATTTAATGAACCTTCCAAAAAGCATGGGATGTCGTTCCCATGGAGGTCACTTCAAAAAGAGGTTTTTTGATAATCTTTTCCCCTTGAATTCCAAGCTCATTCCATTCCCCCCCCCCCCCACCCCCACGACTGTCCCTTAACTACAAACGTACATTCCCAAGATACTATGTTCTCAATTATTGCAATTATTACAAAAGTGCGTCTTGATATGATAGTATCGTGGCGCCTGCACCTGCCGAGGACCCTGTCCAATACAGCTATGCTGTTAGTTCTCGGAACTTTTAAAATATGCTTTGATTATTTCATACTACACCTAAGTAATGGGTAAGTAATGGTTATTGCATTGATTTAGTCTTTAACTACAAACTAAAGTCATTCCTGCTGAGATCATAGCACGCACGAAAGCCAGCTGCTTCAAGGAATCAAATTCTTAGAATACAGAACGAACAGGGTTATTTTCAGTGTAGCCAAAAGAAAAACATAGTTGACTGGATGGAGAGTGTATGATGATTCTACAACACTGATACAGCTCTTGCTGGTGTTACATTGTATGGCACAACGGCAAGAATGACATTTAGGGAAAGAAATATATAGACAAAGCTATAAAGCCGGAGTATCAACTAAGGCCATCGAAACGTGACAACAATTTGCCTGCAACACCACATGTTTAACGTTCTGTCAGTCATAAAGTAATAGATGAATTTCAAAGCGGCTCCGTATATATAGCTTTGTTCAAACTATATAATGAGCATTTTAATTCCTTAAGTTAATTACGGCAGGCCGTAGAGGAAACTGGAAAAATAAAACCCCTGGAAAATCAGACGTCGTACTTCTTTTCAGTGGAGCACTTTATTTTACCTTAAGTGATATTGCTGTTCGAAATTCGCGTAACAGCTTTTCATTTTCGGCGATAATTGATGTGGTAATAAAGTATAAGTGTATTTGGAATGTGCCAAAATGTAAACGCTTTTTAGCGAACTCTAAACCTGTGAAAGTAATTAGGAAAGTATAGAATTGATATACGATTAAATGATTTTTTTCACACGCTCTTTAGTGCTACACTTAATTGGAGGTCCAAATACCTTTAGGCATTCGAATTATCCATTAATGACTAGAACCAGACACAGACAATTCCATGAACCGCATCGCACGAAGTCAAAGGCACCGTGATTGATAATAAGAGGAGACCATTCAGATTGCCATTTTAGAGCATAAATACGTCTTCCGTACGCCCGTTTCCAGTTCTCACATTGATGAGGTGAGTTCTTCCGTAGCATATTCAGAAGACAAGGTTTCAAAGAAGTCGAAAATTTCAAAAAAGGTGCCATTAGTTTGATTCAAGTGCTAAAAAGGAACTGACCTATTTCTGGGCTAATCCACTCAACGCCCACTCGGGACACTCAGAAACCTTTCAGCTGTACTTGAAGAAAATCTGCCAAGGAATTCTTTGCGTAAACAAAGAATATGAAAATAATCACAGCCACAATAACAAATATTACGTTAAAAGTCACGAGATGAAAATGTTGTTAAGACAAATAGATACCGCGAAACAGCAAGCAAACCGCCCAAGGTTCCTCCATCTGTCCTTTTAGGGCGTCGACCCCGTTAAGTCACCCTTACAAATTAAATCAATGTTATGATCTTTGCATTGCATAAGAAATCACAGTCATTTGGCAAGTTAGATTTCTCGATTGAAATCTTTCTCGGGTGGTAAAGACCTTTAAAAAAATCTTTTCAATCATTGATGTAGTCTACCCGTTTGTCCAAGGTTACAACAATGACTTGAGGTTTCCTGCATTTAGAATTTTCCAAAATGCTAAATGTCCAGTTCCAAGATTAGAGCAATGACTTTTCTGCATTTAGCATTTTTTTCAAAATGCTGTGTTTAAATTGAGTTGTTATAACTCTTTGACATTGACCATGCATTAGTTCACTGGTTGGTTGGAAGGTCATACCCATTGAATTTTTAGTTAACATACTAGTTATTTTAGGAACCAATGCCATTAGAAACTTGCTTTAATTAAAAACCATAAATTTAGGAACTGCTACTAGGAATATCCAGAACCACGTTTTTGAGCAAGGGTTTGTGCAGGACCGGCCAAAGGGAAATTTCTTGAGTCATGGTAGGTTAGTTCAGCTGAACTTCAACGAGCTTGAGAGAGGTGCAGACTTTTGTATATTCGTAATTAGCTGTTCTACTGGAACTAAAGATTTTTGGGAAGTCATAATACGTTTCTACTAAACATGAGGTCAAATTAATTTCTAATGCCGGGGATTTTCCTTTCTAGTGATGAATAATGATAACATCTTTCCTGTAACAGCGACATTTCTTTGACATTCATCTTTTTTTGCAGACTTTTTATTCAGCCGCTTTAGCTCATGTGCAGGGTTACAAGCAAGAGCTTTTTCAAGTACCCAGCTATCGGGTGTCGTTCATTATTCACCATTTTGCATGAAAAAGTATCCACCTGGCAAAGAATTTAGTCAGAGGATACCACCCAATTTGTTCGGCATTTTTGAAAATCTTTCTTCTACTTTTACATCTATTCTTAGACTTAAGAGGACTCCCTAAGCTTCTTGGCAAGGGAGAGCTCCGTTGTGCATGAACAAGATTGTACTTTGATTTAGTGCAGTAACAGCTTGAGTATCCGATAAGTGCAACGCCATTCTAAAAAAAAGGTTTATCGTACGTAACAGCCAAGCTGAGAGGCATTTTGAATTCATTAGGTAACCATTCAGCTAAACGTCGGAGTTCCATTATTACATATTCTAAATAGAAAAGCATGTACAAAGAAAATGAAAACAAGGTGTATACAAGATGTTTACTCAGGTCTAGTTTACCACTTTGCAAAAAAGAAAACGAAAGAAAGAAAGAAAGAGAGAGAGAGAGAGAGAGAGAGAGAGAGAAAAAAGTAGCAGTAAGAGACTGGAAAGACCAAAGTACTTGGAAAGTGACGCAATCCTGGTTGGCTTTGGAATTTTAGTGTTTTTCCCGATTGCTTTGAAGTTTTAGTTCTTTAATTGTTTTCAAATAAAACTAGGTTTATAGGTTAGGCCATATAGATATATGGCAAATTGATTAGGGATAGAAAAAGTAGAACATACTAGGCCAGTATTCCATGGTAACATTGCAAAGAGCCGCCGCGAAACGAGGTGTAGTGATCCAGCTGTTGCTGTAAGTTACACTACACCGTAAGCCTGCGACATCATTACGCAACACCAGAAAACAACTAAACATTTTGCATTCAGACGTTATCATTTAATTTCATACTTATTTTGTAAAGAATCGGATAGATTCCTGTCTTTTCAAAGCTTAAATTATTAAGTTAATAGACCTTGTGTTGATATTCGAAGCAAGTAAGAAAGCAATCCACGGTGATAGGCCCAACGTTGATTCGACACTTATTCAACACACGAGAGAAAGAGAAAAGAAAACATATTCTTTCTGTTTTCATTAACCCGGTGTTGAATGCTTCTTTTGACCGGGTAAAGTTAGCAATAACCAAAAGCATGTTTGCCTTGCGTCTAAGGTCAGTTCGCGTGTTATTCAAATAGAATTCCTTGTGGTCTAGAAAAGCATCGCGCAATGTGTTCCGGAGAGCACATTCCTGTATGCTCGTAGAAGCCTAATTACTATAAATGGGCCGAATACACAGCCAATTTCCATAGTTTTTCTTGATAGAGGAAAGAAATTTTTGCCCTGCCATGAAGGTCATTGTACATATGTAGTTCATCGTCGAGTTCCTCCCAATCCTAATGATGTTTATGATGATTGAAGACAAGCAATTTGTCTTTCTGTGACACTAAAACGCGTCACGAAATGCCTCATGAAGAACAAATGTTTTTGTAAATTGCAAGTAAAAGTTTGCTGCATTCTTCGAAAGGCAAACAAGAAATCTTATCTCCTTCATGTAATGAAACCATTTTCCTATGGAGTGGCGTTTGTGGATGGTTTTTTTTTTTACATTGCATTTACTTGTGTCAGTTTTAATTACACTATAGATTTTAATTAGCCATTAATGAACTTCTTCCAAGGTTGCTTCTCCTCCAAAATCAGACACAAAATAATTGTACACATAAAACACGCACGTTCTATTAAAACGTTTCATTCAAGAATTGAAGCAAAACGCTTACCTTGATTTAAAAGAGGATTTGCCATTGGATTTTGGTTCTTCATTTCTAAAGACGAGCAGTTCCAGCGACGGTAGCGAAACTGGGCTTGACACTCGTGGACAGCATATTGCATGCCCTGCAAAGCACTGGCCACAACATCGGGCAATTCTTTACATAGTCTCATCTGCTCTTTGTTCAGCGATGGCGTGTTTTTGCACACTGTATTGGAATTTAGAATAGGATCGCCATACTGTTTGTTGGAGTTAAAAATGTCATAGCAGCATCCTCTGCGAAATAAAAAGCGGAGTAAAGATCGATAGCTGTTCACAATGGACTTCGAAGATAAATCCTATAAATCTAATCATCTAATCGTCTAAACACTACACGGCAATCTGCTCAAGGAAATAAGCAGATAAAATCTTGTTATCAACGTACTTTGAGTGGATTTGTACCAGGACAAGTACAACTTTGAAAGCGTACACGTAGTTAAGCTCCATGTTGAGGTTAATGCGGTATGACTTCGGCTTTTTTACCATGACTTGTCTCCAAAATTTAATCTGCTTTGAAACTCAAGTGGTAAAAACCACTCGTTTGATAACTTAGCTGGCATCGGTTCGATTGGCTACTTAGGAACGGCTTCCAATCGCAGTATAAAACACTGTTCTGGACTATGTAGTGCTAGTAACATATAGCCATAATACTGCCTTACACACGTTGAAATTCGATTTACAGACTTCCATCTGAGGGCATTGAGTGATGGGCCGGAAAAGATGCACTTGCGAGCTCTCTGGATGTTTTTATTGCACTGCTTTAGGAATGGAGGTGTAATCATAAGCTGTTAATTGAGGGCATATTCCCTTCTATTCTTCCTTGAATTTGACAACTTGATTACACTGTTTGAAAAAGCATCATTATCAATCGACGACTCGCAATTTACTTTGTTCATATGGATTGTACAAACTACTAGAAAGATCGGGCCAAATGAAACAAGAGTGAACCAATCCCTAATGAGTGTTAAACTTGTGATACACACTTTTTATTAACCAAATGCAACGGACTTTTTAGAAAAGACTCAGATTTAGTTTCTCAATCACGCCTAAACCGTGACACAAATAGCTCTGATATCACCCTAGTATACAGCTACAGCTAGATTTTCTACAAGAAGAGGAGCGTCCCACAGGTGACTCGGGTGTCACCTTATTGACTGAATATTAATTACCTAAAACCATATGTTAGATAATAGAAAATGACCTTTTTCTATGGTTTCACTGACTTCCTGCCTACAGACGACTCTCGTGATGAGTTCATGAAGATTGCAAATCAATTATTTCTTTTCTTTTCGTAGCCACTGATGTTAAACGTCCTTGAATGGGTACTCCACTCAGGGTGCCTTAATCACATTCTCGTTAGGAAACCCAGATTGGTCCCTCATTGAAGTATTTAGCACCAATCTGTCATACTTGTGTTACTTGCTAACAATTGCCCTAGGGAATGCAAAACACAAATGCTGCAACGCATTTGGTCTTTACATTGGTGACCACGAAGCAGTGAAAACATGCATACAATATTATCGCATAACTGCCACCAAGGGAGGTATTTATTGTTATTTGGCGAATAAAACATTAAGGTCGTTTCTGTATTTCATCTAGCTCTTGAAGAAAGTGCAACGGAGTTGCTGGTCAGTGATTCAGTTTTATCAATCAGAGGAAAGAGTTTGTTCTCAAGTAACCTCATGAAAGGTGCTACTATGACAGTCTTTCTCGGCGTCGCTCCATATAGTTTTCCCGTCTGAGCACCGTCTGCGTCTTAGGACCAGCATTTCACACTCTGCAAATTCAACGACCACTAATTATCACACCAAAAAAGAATGCTTATAAAATTGTCTCCCGGTTCAACAGCCTACCCCAATTGGAGACAACATACTAAAATACTAATTATCTACTCATGATTGTAAGCTGCGCGGCTGCGTATGGTGCCTTAATATGCAGCCCGTAAAGTCCTCCAATGACTAATGATTGTGAAGCGCATTGAGACAGTTGTGAAATGCGCTATATAAGTACCCCATTATTATTGTTGTTGTTGTTGTTGTTGTTATTATTATTATTATTAATAATATTATTATAAATATTATTAATATTATTATTAATAATATTAATAATAATATTATTATTAATATTATTATTATTATTGTTGTTGTTGTTGTTGTTGTTATTATTATTATATCATCAAGTACGGAATGCTCCTTTTGCCTTAAACCCGAAACTCTTCTTCATGTTGTTGCTGGATCGTGTCAGTCCTACTACATCTGCTGTTGTAGAAACAAAACTTGAAATAATCCTGATTTAATGAAATTTTAATTTTATCATCATCATTTTTTTTTTTTTAATTTTATTTTTATTTTTATTTTTATTTTTATTATTATTATTATGGACATTTTTATTTTAGTACGTGATAGGTTACAGTTGATGATGATGATGATGATGATGATGATGATGCTGCTACTGCTGCTGCTAAGTGGAGCATATCAACAACCTCTGCCTGTTCTCTTTGTCTTAAACCTGAATCTCTCCTCCACGTGGTTGCTG
>JAAAQI020148035.1:0-11091 GCA_011800005.2 Stichodactyla mertensii
TAAAAAACTATTGATTCATCTCTGTTTGGGGCCCCAAAAAAAAAAAAAAAAAAACGCGAATTAATGCCGAATGAAGACATGAATATCCGAAGATACTTCGTAACTATTGTTTATCCAATTTTGTGACCAATCGTATGTGGGGATTTTTTAGAGAAGATCCCCACATAGAAATTTCGTAAAACTTGCATATGTGTTATGTAATTCACATACAAATTTACCAGCCGTTTTTATTCATTACATCGGGCGTTGTAAACAGTGAGAGCCGAAAAACATTTGAATTTAGCGCTTTTCGTTTATCAACCAATGACATTGGAGAATGTAATTGAATTATCACTACCGTTTAAACGGCTGCCCAAAGCCTGTTGTTTTCGCTATCGTTCTTATCCACATCGTTACTTAATGCTAATTACACTAACAGGAAAAAGATACAGAAAGTTCGAGCATTTTACATACATACATTGTACTTCAATAAGTAAAGCACAATATTTATTTAATAAACTGCACACGTACAGCCGGCTGTCATTAACGTTGTCCACTGATCAAACTGAAGACATTTAGACTCAAAGAAATGTCACGTGATACCTAAAAAATTCGCTCTAAATCACTTGTTAAACGAAATCATTGTGTACGTAGTTTATATTTATTATTCCTTGTTAACATTTATTACTACCAGTTTAAATTTGAATTTTTATCCCTTTTTACTGTACTTGATCATCAGGGTTTTCCTAACCCTTTTTATAAAGTACGAAAACTCGGTCGAACTTTTAAGAAATTGCATAAAAGCAATGACCTTGGTGACAAAACCGCCATATTTCAATTTGATATCATTTCTGGACATGTGTATAACTTGTACGCCGGTACTGCTGAGTTGTACCGTTGAAGGCGGCAAATTTTAAAAAAAAAATCTTTTTCCAGCCCAGGACTGAAATGGTTCGAATTCATGTAAAAGATCAAGTGATGATTTTGACGTTAAATATTTCCAGGCATCGCTTTACTTTCTAGAATTTTGCAGAAAAGCTTCACTACAGCCGCAATTTCCAGCTGAGCGGAAATAAATTTTCTAACCAATCACGTCCGTTGTGATTTTTCATGGCCGGCCCTGTGTTCAAGCACTTTTTTCTACCTGAAAACAATTGAAAATTTAATTCGATGTATTTTGAGACTCAGAAAAGTCCAAAACTATTAAACAGAGTGACGTCGGTTCGAAGAAACCTCGACTGTCAAGCCGAGTGATAATGTGGGAGGTTTATTACAACAGTTAATAAACTAAGCTGACTATTATTGAGCAAGTCTTAATTTCATCTAAGTAAAGTGGGGAGAAAAGTTATCGTTGCTAGCTTTATTGCTCCTGCGTTCATCCGCCGTGGTACTAGCTAATTTTAGCACAACGGCAACAGTGTTAAGAGCATCGTTAAAAACAGCTATTTTTACCCGAAGTAATTGAAGCCACACGCTGTTCCCCTTACTACACTTGATTAGCGTCGAAACTATCTCCATAGCAACTCAACCATCTGCCAAGAATGGACAACTATATATAGTTAACTCATAGTTAACTCGTTGTATTCTTATTTTAGTGTTAGAGTGTCTAAGCGTTGGTGCAGCAGAGACTCCCCCTCCCTCCTGAGCAGGAACTTGACACACGGCAAACTTAGAATAATCGCTCGTGCTTTCGCGTTTGATGTTCGGCGCGATAATCCTCGCTCCGTTTTGAGTCGATCTTGAACCTCGCTCTGTAATCTTAGATGGAATGAGCTTAACTTTTGTACGTCTTCTTCTTCTTCTTCTTCTTCTTCTTCTTCTTCTTCTTCTTCTTTTTCTTTTTCGTTTTATAGTTTTCGTTTTCGTTTTCGTTTTCGTTTTTGTTTTTGTTTTCGTTTTCGTTTTCGTTTTCGTTTTCGTTTTCGTTTTCGCGGTTTTCGTTTTCTTTATCAAATTGTTCAATGCACTGGAACTTAAAAAAGTAATCACAGATTGCTGCTATCCAGTCCTCCAGTTTCTGTCTGCATCCTTCTTTGCTTTCTCAGTATTATTCCCTTTTCTTTTTATTCATTCTTTTTTATTTTTGCAATTTATGATGAGTTTTCTTAGATACGATGCAACGTTTCAATGACATAACATGCCGCGATATAAGGAGACATATGTCGCCACCGGCATGCCGAGGCTGTCTCAAAACTAACGCCTCTTCTTTCAACATTTTCGATAGCTTTTTTGCTCATCAGCCGGATGACCTATGAAAGCCTAGCTTATGCCTTAGCGTATGCTCCACCGACATGTCTGGAAAAGAGCACTTCCTACCGACACGCCACATCTCGCTACTAAACAGCCTTAGGGTACGTAGAAAGCGATCCGCCGACTGTACACCAAGACGGCTAGCTAAGGCTGATCAAACCAATCTTGGTAATCTTGACTTGACCTGTGGCTTATTGGTTTTCAGCGTTTATCAGTAAATTGCTGGATATGTTGTAAGAAACCGTAACGCTTAAGATTATCAGAGAACACAACAATCTATCTCTTCCTCTTTCTTTCTGAAAAAAAAAGTAACTAAATAAATAAATAAACAAAGCTCAAATACAGATGCTCAAAAATCGAAAAGACAAAAAATTGTAAGAAAAACAACAGATGGAAAGTTAATAATGTTTTTGAATACACCACGCCATGCGATATATTGGTTTTGTCTAATTGTTTTTTTCTTTATCTAAAAAAGCAGCCTTTGGTTTTCGTGCTTCAATCTGTAGCAACTGGATGGCCCGACAAAAGGTTTTTAATCAATTATTCAAAGTGATCTTGTGGTCAGTTGTTCCTCATAAACCAATATTAGTACAATTTCGAATTTTCTATAAAATTATAAGCTTTAATCCATAAGGTATACACCTAGGAAATAGATGGCTGGATGCGTTGGCTTGGGTGCATGGACCCACATGTTGCCAGTAAGAAAAAAAAACTTATTTATCTTAGGTGATTTTTCTGTTAATACTCACGCAATGCTCAAGCCACAATATAATATACAGAAGTAAATTAATGATTGATCTTGTGTTTTAATGGTGAAAACCGAGTTGATTTTACGAGGAACCGTACCTTTAATGTTGATGTGTCGGCGGATCCGGTTGACAGAACGATCGATCATTGGTTCGATTCCGTGAGCATAAATTACATATTCCGTCAATACTCTGTCCTGTTTTAAAACCTCAACACACACGGAAACCAAATGTATTTAACTGGATTCTCCACTTGAGGTCATTTATTCAGTAGACACGTTCCCTTAAAGGAGCAGTCCCAATCCTTGGAGACATGAAAGACTTGCTATCGATCGTAGCCATGGTTAGAAAGAAGAGCAATTCTTCATCTTGTCGTGTTTATGCAGATCACTAAGCTCAAGTGAAAGAAGCGTCGTCAAACAACCACTAAAGAATATTTCTGATCCACTCTTGATGATGATACGACAGCTCATAAAAGAAATTTCCAGCTGATCTTGAATGAAAGGCCAGATAAGATATGATCATCCCGAAGAGAAGGATAGTGTTCTACTTCATTTTACTCACCTCGGTAGCGTGGGTTTACCTCGCTACCTATTACTTGTTTAATTCGCCCAAAGGAAATGACTTAGACATTCTCGCACAAAAGAATCCTTTCAACCCAGAGTACAATTATGCAGGACTTGAGAACACCTCAATTCAAGGCTACGTTTATGCTTCATACGATAAAACTCCTGACAGAAATCCGGATAAGCCTGGAGAATGGGGAGCTGGTGTGACATTAAACTTCCTCGACAAGACGAAGGAGAAGGAAGGGTACGCTGCTTTTGCATTTAACAGAGCCGCCAGCGACAAAATCTCCCTCGAAAGAAACCTTCTAGACTTACGAAACTCCAAGTAGGTATTCCTATTACATAGATCTGAGGGTTTTTGCCAGGTGATCGGCGATTGGGAGCTCGTTGTTGTATTTTTTGTAATGTTATGTGGTCACCGACAGGCTCGCCGTCTTTAGATTCAGGTCAAGCACACTCAATCCTGTTCTAGATAAGCGTATCGTATATCTCAATTTACTGTTGAAAATAGCATTTTCTTATTACAGAAAGGCCTAATATTAATCTTTTGAGAGTTTGGCTGGTCTATCTCCGATATTTCAAGTGTTATATTTAGAGAGAATTGCTACTTGGGAAATTCATTGAACCGCACACGTGTTATCGCACTTCTGGTTGTTCGAAACCAGCCAGTTTGATTTCCCTACAAATTTAAGCCGCTTGTCATCTACTTGAGTGCTGTTGAACCTTGGAGAGTTCATTTTGAGCTGTTCTTGACAGTAATCCACTATTTCGAACTATTAGATCTGACCAACACTTAGTACTAAACAATAGCCTTGAAGCTTCGTACATTGGAATGTTCTACTTAAACTTTGGAGCTTGTTTTAAGTTTTAACGTTTTTAAAATTGGCTAATGATATTCTAAAGTTTTTTCTCTCTGTCTATTAACGCATGAATAAATGGTCTCTGTCTGACAGTTTATTTTTAAAATTTTATTTCAAACATTAGTGAATGAATTAATCAAATACACGGAACATTTTTCTACATCTTATTAATTTCTCTTGATGGCAGCCGATTATATTTCACAGTTTTTCAATGGTACAGTTGTAGTGTTACATTTTATTTTTGAAGTTTTTAAAACGTAATTCTTCTTTCTTCTTCAGTGCAGAGCTAAACAAATAGACTGAAAGACTCTGAAACAGTACATTAATGTATTTATTCTTGTGGTTTTATGGAAAATTTAAATTTTTATTTTTATTTTTTAATCAACGATTATTTTTAATTATTTATTTTTTCAAACCATTGGGAAAATGCATTATTTATAGCCAAATTTAATATCAAATAATTGGGAAATGAAGTTTTTTAGGAATTGATCAAAAATATCACAAATTAACTTACAATTGATTCTCTTCACACATTCTGTGGTTAAGTAAAACCCCCATATTTGGAAGACCATTACTTTTGGAGTGCATTTACTATTTTATGTCTTCTTGTCTAACATATTAAAGGCATGCATCAGTCTGTTGTGTGGGAAGCTTGCAGGGTTCAACCCTAGCTGCACCAACACTAAGGTGTTAAAATAGCTGAGAAGAATTTATTGCCATTGTACATGTAATTACAATGCTGTATGTCCTTTGACTTTCATTTGATTTACCATTCCTTCATTGTGAAGCAAAATTATAGTGCCACAAGAGAAATGACTGTGGGAGATATTAATGTATGTCAAGGCACTGTTGACCCCTTAGCTGGCATCCACTTTCTCTTACAGTCCATCACACATGATTGCTGTCTAGTGTATAATAATCCAGTTACACACTGGCTGTTCAGTAATCACAAGGAACCTTTTTGAAACAGGTGTACATATAGCAAAGCATCTTTATGTTTTATTGATAAAGACAGTTATTTTTCATAACAACTACATATACTGTATCATTGGAATGTGACCCTAGCTGAAAATGCCTCAAGATGATGGAGTTGTAGCTTTCAGACAAACATCAATCAAGTCCTAGTGATTGGTTTCACATGTTTGACAAATCATAAAAGATAAACTCAATTCATGACAGCCTTACTAACCTGCAGGTATCTGAGACTTGATAGTCACACTTTAATGATAAAGATTTTAAACATATGATAAATATTATTATAAGTGAATGTGATATAATTATTCTGGGTTTTTAAATTATTATTATGTTTTATACAGATGTAAAAGCAAGAAATATCCCATCCATTTACCCAAAAGCAGTGTTATAATCTGTTTCCATAACGAAGCATGGTCAACCCTATTAAGAACAGTACACAGTGTTATTAACAGAACACCACCGCGACTACTAGAAGAAATTATTCTTATTGACGATTTTAGTAATAGAGGTAATAATAAGCACCTTAAATAGTAATATTCAGGGGCTGCGGGAGAGGGTGAGACTGGGCGGGCTATAGACTCTTACTTTTCTCCAAATTGTTGAAAATTGATAATACTTTCAAAGGTACTCCATGATCCCTGTCAAAACGTAGCCCCCCCTCCCCCACTTTTATAGCTGCTCCATGGTCCCTGTTCTTCCATCATTCTCAATCCCAGATACTGTATATATATCTGTCACCTCTGGGCCATTGGATGAAACCATTAGCTCTTTTGGCCAAAGACATCCATGCATGGCATCCCTCAAGCAGGGATCTTAAATCTTTCCCTCAATCCACTGAGTACTAGAATTTAATTCTCCTCACAACAACAACATCTATTGAGAATTTTAATCTTAGGTGCCATTGATTATTTATTGAAGGGGAGCTGTTGGTGTAAAATTGGTAAACTGTCATTTTGTTTCACATGTACCCCCTTTAGAGATGCTAAATTTTTAAAACATATACCTCTATAAAGTTCAAGGCCCCCTTAAAATAACTCAGCAAGCACTCAGAGAACCCCTGATTTTTATTTGGCTAAAATCACAAGTCCCCATGTTTTTTTCATTTTACTGTCTTAAACTACATGTAAAAACCATAAAACATATATCTCACTTGTTCTTACTTCTAATCTCAAGTTCATTATTTTTCAGATGAATTAAAACAGAAACTAGATGATTACATTTCAAAATTAAAAATTGTTAGAATTATTCGCCTTCCAAGTCGGCAAGGACTCATACGTGCAAGACTAAAGGGAGCAGAAGCAGCCAAGGGCAGTATTTTAACATTTTTAGATGCTCATTGTGAATGTACCAAAGGGTGGTTGGAGCCACTTGCTGCCAAGATTGCTGAGAATCCTTCCAATGTAGTAATGCCAGTCATAGATGAAATTAGTGATACATCATTTTACTATCATGCCGTACCTGAACCTTTCCATCGGGGGGTATTCAGATGGCGACTAGAATTTGGTTGGAAGCCTGTTCCTCAGTATGAAATGGAAAGAAGAAAAGATGAGGCAGATGGCATAAGGTAAAATAATTTTCAGCCACTCTAAAATAGATAGCATATGATAAAATGTTTTGTTTTGTTGATTGTCATTTAAATTGCCAACCATAAATCTATTGTATCATCCAACAAAGCATTGTGACGAAGCCCTTTGTTAAAATGGTGGGCACATGAACATCACAATGGCAGTATTTATAGACAATTACATCTGCCTATACAGCTGAATGCAGTTCAGTAAGATTACAGATTAATGACAACACACAGAACATCATAGTATGGGGTTAACAATTGAGCCAAATATTCATAGTCAAGATACTAAGAAAGCACAGTGTTTCCATACTATGAGTTTTTCACAGCCCTGCAAATGTGCTCTAGCCTCCTATGCAGACGTTCTTAGTGTCATCACACAATGCTATAAGTAAAGTATTGCATGACGACACTAAAGCCATCTGCATGGGAGGCTAAATGTGCTCTAAATGGAAGCCAAATCTTGCCATTAGCCATGTTACTTACGGTAACTAACTAAAACCTCAAAGAATTGTAAGATAGCTACGGTAAAGGCCTATACACACAAGGAGTTTTGCTCTGCAAGCAGGCTCCAGGGTCATTTTGCTCTTTTGTGTGTCCCAAAGATTAAACTGTTTAAATATCAGTGAGCATGACCACAACATGCAGTAAGCTCCTTCAGCATGCTCTCTTGTGTGTGTACTAGTTGTGCAAAATGATCCAGGAGCTTGCACCTGGAGCAAAACCCTTAGTGTTAATGGACCTTGACACCTTAACACCTCAGCAAGACCCAAGACCCAAATTAATGATAAACAAATCGATAAACTATTTATAGGTTTTTGACAATATTGAGGGAATTCTCAGTCCAACAGGAAGGCACCACTCCCTTGAGTATTATTGCTTCCAGTATGTGAATATGACTGAAATCTCTCAAGAGAATGTTATGAGGTCTGAAATGGGAAAAACACTTGCGCAAGACTATTAAACTTTGACCATCATTTTTCTTTATTTTCTTTACCTTCACAGAACTCCAGTCATGGCAGGAGGTTTATTTTCTATCGATAAAAAATATTTTGAAAAGATTGGTAGCTATGATACTGGAATGGATATATGGGGTGGAGAAAACATAGAAATATCTTTCAGAGTGAGTATCTTATACTACTGTGTTTTTTTTCTCAGGATTTTTGTCGTTTCCTATTTGTTACATAAGTCTTTTGTTGGTGAACTCTTCTGTAAGTACCTCTTATTAGCTGAGCGCGAGGGCCGTACCGTAAGTTATGGACCGAGTTGTTTTCCCCTGCCTCATGGCCCAAGCGCGTAGCGCCATAGTTTGCAGTCCATAACTTACGGTACGGACCCTTATTTTTGAATGCCATATAATAAACATCTTATTAACCCGGCTCGCTTGCGAATATATTTTCTTAAATACCATGAACATGGCCGTGACGACTCAACGTGCAAACGCGGAATAATAATACTAAATTGTCTTTCTAGATTTGGATGTGTGGTGGTGCTATCGAGATGCTTCCCTGTTCACGAGTCGGTCATGTTTTCAGGCCTAGATTCCCCTACTCATTCCCAGCTCGACCTGGTCATGACATTGACGTGGTCAGCAACAATCTGATGCGAGTAGCAGACGTGTGGATGGACGAATACAAAAAGCATTTTTATAATATCCGTTTTGACTTGAAAAAGAAGAAACACGACGATGTTAGTGAAAGACTTGCCCTAAGGGAGAGATTAAAGTGTAAAAGTTTTAAATGGTATCTAGAAAATGTCTACCCAGAACTTGAAGTACCAGATACTAATTATAACGCTGCTGGGCAGGTAAGCTCTTAACAAAAAAGCTTATTTCAGTACTTAAGATTCAAGGGAGCATCTGTGGCAATTCCCCACTAGAAAAATTGAATGTTTCAGTGTTAGGTAAACAACAGGTCTGTGCGATTAGAGTAGATTTCGTGTGATTGTGAAAAGCTCGCTGCACGGTCCGTGATGTTTCCTAGAATTTTGACGTGCCTTGCTGTGTCATGTCCGTGTAACGACCGTGTTCGTGCCGCGAGCTTTTCACAGTCATACGAAATTTGCTATAAAGGATTTTCCTCGACAGCTTATACTGATAAAGGTTGTGGATTGTGGCGGGAAAATTCGCGCCAAAACGCGCCCGCGCCCTGCCTCCAGGAGCTCTGGTAGTACTGGCTACTCTCCTGATTATGTACGCGCTTTCCCCTTTTTTATCATCTTGTATTGGGATTAAGAGATTAAAATTATTTTCTCAAATGGTTTCCGTTGCGGAAGGATATAATAGCATCAAAGGTACAGATAATGTGAAAAAGAGCATCTGATGACGAAGGAGATTGGTGGTATTCCCTACCAAAATTCCGGGTATTGAGTTTTTAAAAGGGGAAGTCTGGATTTTATCGGGGGAAACAAACTGAGAAGCCGGGGTTCAGTTTTATAGAGTTTTTAATCAAGAGTAACTAATGGTACTAGAAAAATGTTGTTTTTAGGAGACCGCGCGAACATGTGCTCAAGGAAGTTTAAATATTCCACTACAAACGTTTACAACATTCCTTGAATCGACCTTTTATCAAGGTTTCTCAAAAATTCAAAATAAATGACACATAAACTTTCTCAAGATTGCGCACGCAACTTATTCTCCAGTTTCTAGTTCTCTGTTGCTGAGGGTTAGCCTCGTTTTTGTATAAAATATTCACGTGTTTCAGTGAATGTCCGTGGAATTTCAAAGTGTTTGTATTGTTGTAGTTGTGCATTTTTTTACTTTATTTGGCATTTGTGAATATTTGGCAATGAAATGAGGCTAAACCTGAGTAAGGCCTAGTTCAGAGGTCGAACTTTTGCCGGGTCAAATTTTAATTTAAAAATGTAAATGAGAAGATAATGATGAGTAAAAACAAAAGATTTGACTAATTTGCATTGGATTCGACGCGACAAACGTTCGTCGTCTGAGCTGGGCCTAAATAAGTCTGAATTCAAAAAACACAGCGGTAATATGCAAACTCGAAAAAGGTCTATTCCTGGCACCGCCGGAAACTAGAGCAGGAGTTTTTGAAATGAGACAGAGTGAAGGACACCAAACCCGCTTCTGGTCTCTCCGCTTCCCACCCCACCCCTCCCCCTCAAGTTACCTAATGTATCTTTATTATTTGCTGTGTTAGGTACGGAATCCCGCATCTGATATGTGTCTAGATACACTAGGAAAGAAAGATGACTCACCCTTGGGTTTATACACATGCCATGGACAAGGCGGTAACCAGGTAATGAAAGTCTTGGCCTGCACGTGACGTCATCGCCGCCATGTTTGGCAAGTTGGACAAAAAAGGTTTTGGATTTCTTTTATTTTGCCATGGCAAAATTGTTCGTTCTCCTGGGAAGATTGATATCCCAAGATCAAATACCTTTGATTTATAGACCAGTTGTGGTTTGCATGTTACCAAGAGACTCTTGATGTGACGCCATTTTGGATGACTTCAAACTTGAAATCGTCTTGACAGTTTTTTCCATAATGGCAGGAATGTCTTTACCTATTTTATTATTTTACGGATGATTGCAAGCCAGACAGCTGCCTCTCGAATAGACCTCTTTACTTTGGGTGTAATGTTTTCCCATTACAGATCACGTGTCATTTACATTTTGTTTCTTTGCTTCTCGGAAACGCTTGAGAAGATAAGTTAATATGGATGAATCTCAAACAAAGAATCGTATTCCCAAAGAGGATGACACGTGGTCTGAAATGGGAAAGCATTACGCCCAAAGTAAAGAGGTCTATTAATGATGGCTTACTGTACGCCGTTGCACCTGATTGTTTCTGCCCAGCTTATTCCGTACTGATCTATTCTTCGTTGCAGTACTTCGTGTTGACTAGCAAAGGTGAACTCAAATCAGAAGACAACTGTTTGGATTATAACGGCAGTGACTTGTACTTGAGAGAATGCGATGGGCTCAAGCAGAACCAGAAATGGATCTACAAGGTTAGTTCTCGTTAAATAGTTTTCAAGGGACATAAAGAACCAATAAAATGTACAACATGTCGCACAACATTGTTGCATTTCAAGTTGCAGAGCGATGTTGCTCGTATTACCACCATGTACACAACTTGTCATACAACAGAAATCGATGTTGCAAGTTGTAGAGTGATGTTACTCGTA
>JAAAQI020148046.1:0-11090 GCA_011800005.2 Stichodactyla mertensii
TCTTTTAAAAAGTAAACGACGGTAAAGGCGCCAAAACTCGCCAAAACTTACTCTGGCTCTGGCGTTGAATGAGCACGTGAACACTTGGACTTTGAACTCGACAGGATAAATCTATTATACACAGATTTTTCTGCACATATCGAGAATTAGCTGTAGGCTCTCGGCCAATCAGAATCGAGATAGTGAGTAAAATGTGATAGTGAGTAAAATAATACTACTTAGAGAAACTTTCAAGTTTGATGTTGGAAAACATCTCAATTGTTTTTGTTACCACAAAACTCAAATTCTATTGTTTTCAATTCATACTCTGATAGGCTAACAAACCCAAGTGACCAGGGTTAGAGTAGAACCACAGTTGTGATGCTTGTAATGCATGGTGCTTTTCACTCTAGTCTGAACAAATTTCTTAAAATTTTGAATTCTTACGAAGTTTGAGGAGTTGCTAATTCAGCTATTTAAACCACAATTTGCTGTTTTTCTTCCGTAGCTATCTCAATTCAAAGACCACAATTCAAGGAGAACTCTTACATGGCATTTACTCCTACAGTCTCCAACATTAGATTGATTACACAGATCACCATTAAGTTTATTCCTTACAATGAAAATGGCTTGTTGTTTTATGTTGCTCACAAAATCACAACCCAGAAAGGAGACTTTCTTTCTATTAGTCTACATAATGGGTAAGTATTTTACTTGTTGTATAAATAATTCTTTACTGTATGATGCATGCCACCATTAACATCTGAATAGTCTCCTTTCAAAATTTACTTAGTATCCTTTGAGAGTTTGCAATGCATTTTTAATACATTACTTTTAAACTGCCTATGACCCATCTGACAATATTCTCAGTGTAGATTTTACATGAGGTGAGCTGTTCTATGACCAAAAGAAATTATAGTTTGACTGATGCGTCTTGGAGTTATAAAGGTTTTTCCATGCCATATGCTAATGACTGTGACATCAAGAGTCATTCGTGTTTATTTGTTGTTCCTTTTATTTAGAAACGCTGAATACTTTGTGAAAACTAGTTAGCAATAATAATTATAAGAGCCACGGGTAAAACAGAGATGCTTTCAAAATTCAATTTATTCATCAGACGTTAAGTTTGGTATATTAAATGATTCTTTTGACCTCACAGTCATTAGCATATGGCATGGAAAAACCTTTATAACTGCAAGACACATCACTCAACTCTATAATTTTTTGGTGTCATTGAACAGCTCACCTTGTGTAGAATCTACATGATTGTATACTGAGAATATTGTCAGATGGGTCATAGGCACTTTAAAAAATGAACAATTGGTTCAGACATTTTTAATAATAATAATAATAACGGATTTGGCAGTGGCATTTCCACAGAGTGGCTCTTCATCCACTGAAACATCCAATTGGAATTTAGAATGTTGATTTTTGCAGAGGGAGGAAAACTGGAGTACCCAGAGAAAAACCCTCAAAGCACAGGAGAGAACCAATAAAACAACTCTACTCACATGAGATAGCGAGTCCGAGACCACAGTGGTGAGAGGCGAGTGCTCTCACCACTACGCCACCCGTGCTTCCCTCTAATATTGAATTAGTTCCAAAGTTTTCTTATTACTTCAAAGCCAACTTTGTTTGTAAACTT
Organism: Stichodactyla mertensii; assembly: GCA_011800005.2. Taxonomy (NCBI): domain Eukaryota; kingdom Metazoa; phylum Cnidaria; class Anthozoa; order Actiniaria; family Stichodactylidae; genus Stichodactyla; species Stichodactyla mertensii. The sequence goes on from JAAAQI020148046.1 coordinate 1,625, forward strand.
CAATATAATTGGTTTCCTGAGCAAACTTCTTTCTTTCTACTAGCTTTGTACAGTATCGGTATGACCTTGGCAGTGGCATTGACCCCAAACAAAACCAAAGGAACATTTCTTTAAATAATGAGCATACAGTAACCATAACCAGAAACCAACAGACAGGGACTTTAAAAGTGGACAATGAAGCCACAATAGCTGTGAAATCTCCAGGAAGTGCAGTGGCATTGGATGCTAGTTCTAATTTCTACCTTGGAGGTGTTCCTCAACTATCATTAGTCAACCCTTCAGCTGTTGCTGATGTTAAATCATTAAAAGATTTTGTTGGTTGTGTGACCTCAGTGACGGTAAGACACTAAATTCGGGACCAGTCATTATTTATAGGGGGGGAGGGGGGAGGGGCTGGTGCAAAAGTGGATGTGGCATGTGGCATGAGGGAGATATTCATGCCCATGTGTTAAACCAGAAGAAATGTTATGTCCTCTCTGTAAATATGAAAGTGAAGATGAGAAACATTTTCTTCTCAGATGTTCCTTTTTCTCAACAAAGAGAAAGGAAACTTTGAGAGGATTTGTACTATTACGAAGAAAAAAATTGAATTTCTTAGAGAAGGCAAAATTTTATTGTATAATTAATCCACATAAATTAATACAAAAATTCACAGCAAAATATATTTATGATATTGTTTTCAAATTAGAAAAACAATGGTATAAAATAACATCAAGTACTCAAAGTAAATATTATGAGATATGTAATCTGAAAACACAAATGTCATACTTTTATTGTGTAAAATTCCAAGGTAAATAGTATTTACAGTGAGATAATAAAATATCTTGTATCTTGTTTGGTTTTTCCTGACCCCCCTTTTTGTGATACACAATTTGTTCTGACCCTCCCCCTTCTTACATACATCACCAATGTCCAATGACAATATATTTGCATGAATTTCTATAGCCCCCCCTTTCTCCTTGCATAAAAATTGGTGACCCCCTCCCCAATTGCACCAGCCCACTCCCCCCCCTGGTTACTGGTCCCTTATTTCATTCCTGACCACCATAATACCCATTAAAATCATTTAATATTTTAACATCTATTTATTAGCACAAAGAAAACTCTATGTGCTTGATTTTCTATTTTGTCATCATAACACTCATGAATAATTAATGAGGCCAAGACAATAGAAAATCATAAGTGTGGAGGAGCTTATATATCTTATGCAGTATTGTCCTGATTTGCAGGATGATACTGCATGAGACTTTAAAGCTGATTTTCTCACCCAAATTCACATTTAATGTTTAACATTTTAGTAAACACAATATAGCTAACCTAGATGTATCATAGGCAATATCTCACCTGTGGCTCAAGCTTGTATGTCAGATACGGTGCTAGTATTGCCACTCATTGTATATATTTATTTACTTACTGACTTGCAACTTATAAAAAATTACAAGGGTTTTCATTTGCTGTGAAACAACATGGGTTATTCACCACAGAGCTAGACTCCAATCTAAGCTGAATGCTCAAGGATTGAATGGGAATTTAGAAGTTGATTTTTTGTGGAAGGGGGAAAAGCTGAGAACCTGGAGAAAAACCCTCAAAAGCACAGGAGAGGACCAAGAAACAACTCTACTCAAATGAGATAGTAGGTCCAGGGATTGAACCTGCAACCCAAGCAATGAGAGGCAGTGCATTAGCAGTGCACACCACCCATGTTTCTCCAACACCTTATTTACGCTTGCAGCTTTGTTGGAAAACCAGAAAATTTAATGACTGCTGAACACTGTCCTACTGAATTTTCTTATTTTCAAATTTACTTTTAACTGTTATCAATGAAGTGCGACTCTAAAGTTTCAAAAAAGACTACAGTTTAGACAGCTGTCAATCAACTAATTGTCTGTGATTGGTCAATGAAGCAACAAATTTATATCCGGAGGTGTTTTTAGAGTGCCGCACTTTCGCAATCATAATGGTTATAAATAATAACAGTCAGTAAGTCAACATGAAATCACTTGTCTTGGCTGGCATTGTAAATCTCATACAAGACAGTATATTATTTTATTTTTGATATATATTTTTTTATTATCCTGTAGATTAACAGCATTTCACTGAAACTAACAGAAACAGGAGCAGCAGAAGGAAGGAATGTTAATAACTGTCCAGCATCAAAGGCCGCTAATGATAACTTTGCTTAATAGAATAACAATACTTACTACATCACTATATTATTGTTATTATATAAGAGCGTTTTCATGTGATGTCATTGTGACCATGTTGGTGTACCTTAACAAAGGATGTCTAATTAGGTCCTTTTGTTTGGAACACCAAGTAACATAGATGCCATGTCTTTTGGTCCACGTACAAGGAGTGAAAATGCTCTATTATTATCTATTATTAATAATATTATTATAAGCCCTAATAGATGTACAGTAAGATAGACCTAGGGACAATTATGTCCAGTCATAATGAAATTATAGTTTTAATTTGTTCATAAGTTTATAGATTAACATTAAAATGTATTGAGATTTTTGCTTATGATTATAGTTAATAATTAAATTAAATATATATTATTAAGTTGTAAAGCTTTTATTCAAAGTTTACGTCATCCAAGACATTTGATTATTTTTACAAATTGCTTTTGTATATTGCTATGACACCAATACAGCCCTAAAAGTGCATGCATAAGCTGTCATTGCATATTTGTATGCATTACCAGATTAGCAGAATGCATGGCTGAATGGTATGCATGCATGATAGAGTAGATTTCGCATTGAGTGTCTCTTTACCTGTAAACTGAGATGATGTGTAATCCTATTGGGTGATTTACATGATTGTAAACAATGGAAAGTCAATTTAGTATTACTTCAAAATGGTTACTGTGTACATACTGTAAGCGTACCACTGTAAGTCAGTACTGTGCATTACCTACTCATAGGAAAACTAGTTCCAGAGTGCATGTACGCACATATAGGTGGTTTTCAATCATTTAATCATTTATCAGAGAATAAAATAACAAAAGACATGGCTGCCATGTGGGTTGATATAACAAGAGATTTATTGAAAAACTTTTCAAAAGTTCAACCAACATGGCTACTCTAAAAAATATTATTTTTTCATTGAAATGCGCTGAATTAAAAATGTACTAATTTATGTTATGTAGTTAATCTGTTTTTAAAATAGCTTAATTTACTAAGCTATTTCCTACAAATAGACCACTTTTCTAGAAAGATGCATGAATGCAACTGGGCTTCATGTGAAATCGTGCTTGGTGACTCAAAATGATTAACATTTCTTTCACGTTTTCTGTCCTTATAGTATTTTGTTACTGAACCATGAACAAGTCATAAAGAATTACAGTGACAAGTACAGAACAAGTCAGTTTTATCAATGCCACCAAACATCATTTTGCATCAAGCTTTACCTTCATGTGTCAATGTTTATGAGACCTCAGAAGTGGGCATTTATGATATTCATGTTCAATGTTTGCTGTCACATCAGTCTCAAATAAATAGAGTCTGTAGTATTTGTACAACTGTAAAAACCACAGCACGCAAAACTGTTAATGACATGGAATTGATGTTTGGAGCACACAAAGATCACTGTCATCAATGCCTGTCCAATGAAAATACTGTGACATGGTACCAAGCCCAGCACAGTCATGGCACTTTCATATAGGACTTTTGCACAGTCAGAAAGTTTTAAATTAAAGTTACCAGGACTGGGTTCCTGGGATAGTATTAAATGCTGGCAATTTCCTGTGTTTAGCTTTATTTTAAAATTTGGTAGACTGTAGGCTTTATCATGTCTGACACAAGGTGAAAATGACAGCTTACATAACCATTGCTTTTAAAATACAATGAAAACTTTTAATAAATAATACATGTATTGGTCTCCAATGGTGTTTTTTAGTTGTTCTGTAGCCGGGGGGGGGCTTCCGGGATAAAAGTATCAAGTATGCTCATCGGAAATTTTCAAAAATACCCCTAAAAGATACCGGAAGTCTTTTAAAAGGGTGTGGCCAGGGGATTTTTAACCCCTAAGGGATACCTCTAATAAATAAATAAAGTTGGATTATAAGACTGATTGAAATGTTAAGTATAACTGATGATAAAGCACCTAAGCTCTGCGTAAATATAAACAAATCCCACTGCAAAAAGCGGTGAGCCCTCCTGTTTTCGATACCCTAAAAGATTACCAGGGAATTCTGAAATTCTCAGGGTTCGTGCTACTCCTTAAACTCCTTGATAACTCCTTAGATTTGATTTACGTTTTTAAGGGCACTTGAAAAGCCCTTGAATTTTTGAAATTCACCAAAAACTCCTTAAAAACTCCTTAATTCCAAATAAACTAGGGTAAAAATTCAAGTATTGCAAAACTGGAGGGTAGAAATTCTAGTATTGGAAATCATTTCCAATATTATTCAATCATGTAATTGCATTTGTTAACCACATCATGTCCATCAGGCATCCCAGCTGCTTTTTGGACAAATTTGATAGGAAATATACAGTAATACCGTACCGCTCGAAAGCTGCTTTTTTATTGCTCCCTTAGTACAGTACCGCTTTTGTTAGGTTAGGTTTAGTTCTATTGTTTGGATTATATCCATTGTTTTTCAAACCTATCACAAAACTCATTCCGATCTGGTGCGGGCTTGCTCGAAATATAGGCTGTGTTAGACCTTTGTATAAGAAATTATAGGATTTTTCCTAAAATATACTAGGCACTTTATAGGAACATTGACACAGTAAGTGATATGTATGAACAGAGCATTTCCAATGATCATACAATTTACCATTCAAGTTTTAAAATATTTTAAATCAAAACAATTTCTTACAGTGTAATGCACCTATCAGTGGCTTCACCAAAGGGTCGACCACTGGACTAACCATGGATATAAGTGGGAGCATAACAGGGAGAAGAAAGGCTCGACTCACCATGGGGAACAATTTTCATCTACAAAACAAGAATGAGTTGCTACTATATCCTGAAAGCGACAGGAGAATGTGGTTCATGGAAAAAACTGACCAGGGAGATTATCCAGGAACTTTGAAAAGAATGATTCCCCTGTCTGGGGGAAATCATCAAGATTATTTCTGCCCTTTTTACAATCCCCAGTTAGCCCAGGGGGTCAAGTTCTTAGGGAAGCCACTGATGGTGCATCACACAACTGGGAAGCTCAGACAATATTAATAATCTCAAATTTTTTTATTAACTACTAACAGTTGTGATGTGTAATTCCTTTTAAAAAACTGACTTTTTCTTTTCTCTTGTCTATTTGAGAAACAACAAAATTGCTAGAAAGTGAACATTAATATTAACATCCATATAACAATTTATAGGAAATATAGGAGGTTTTCTTGAAATATAGACTCTTTATAGGATCCTATACAAATTATAGGATATATAAGAAATATAGGAGGTCTGGGATACCTGTGTCCATATTGTGCCAAAGTGAAATAAATAACTTGCAAGAAATCATTCTTTAGTTTCATTATCATATTTAGTGGATATGATAGCAACAATGCAAGAAAAACAATGACAGGAATACCATTTTATGTTAAAGTTGCTACAAAAGGTACTACTTAAAAATTACTATTTGGTCCTTAAAAACTCCTTGAAAACTCCTTAAATTTTGTTTACTGACACCAGCACAAACCCTGATTCTAGACTTCAATTTTAACACCCTAACAGATACCAAATCACTGATTTATATATCAATGATTTATATGATTTTTATATCACTGAGAGATATGACGAGCATACCCGATACTTTTACCCCGGAGTTCCCCCCACCAGGTGTTGAACCCCTTTCTAGCATGAAATTTGATGTAATTTAATTTCACATACTTTACGATGATCTTACTTTTTGAGTGCAAAATTTAATGACCCAACTGTCTTCTACAGTCAATTCCTTCAGCTCTTCCCTTGTCTAAGAACTGATACCCCCTTAACAGATAAAAATCCTATTTTCCATATATACATTCCACATAACCCAGTAGTGTAACCCCACAAACTGCAGAGTCATAATGACAGGGAATTTAGAATATATCAACAAAAAAATGGAATTTTGAGAAAGTTAAATTTAAAACTTAATTGTGCATATTCATTGAAATGCTAGTTGCATATTATTTCAACAAGATGCTCCAAGAGCACAAACTGGGTTGCCTGTAGTGTGAGCCAGTCTTGAGGGAAGCATGCACTTTGAAGCTGAGATGGCAATTTGTGATGGATAGAAAAAAAATGGACAGCACTTTTAGATTGGTTTGTCACAGGCAACAGTGATTAAGGGTTAGTTGGATTGTATTCATTAACTTTTAGATGTACAGATTACTTCTAAACAGGAAGAACAACATTATTGCCATACAGAGTGGTTTTCATATGAGTGGGAAGCATGGTGTTGACTTGCAGAATGTACAAGGCACAGTAATGCAGTGACACTCAAATGGCTTTTCTTTGTTTTCATGCTAGTCATTCAAACCCAATGCGTAATTACAGTTATGGTTAAGTATGGTACTGCTACGGTATGGGTATGAATTTGCCATAGCATTTCACACTCATACAAAATCCACTTTATGTAATAATGCACTAAATGTAACTTACATGATTGTACAAAATTATTGAATTAGGAAATAGTACCTTCAGCCTACCTCTGCACTAATATTCCTACCTTCAAATAAATAGTTCATCTAATTTTCTTTCTTATTTTCCTTAGCATTTGCAGCCATTTCTTTCTTTTTCTCTCTTATTCTTCCTTTTCCCACAACAATCAACATTTTCCCTGCAGTCCATAACCATATGACCTGAATGTGAAATTGTAATGAAGCACAGTAAGTTTGATTGCTTTTGATCTTGTGTTGGGTATGCTCATTTTACCTCTTAGGGGGAAAATCAGCAATTTGGTATCTCTTAGGATTGTTAAAATTGAAATTTAGAATCTCAACATTTTGAGGTACCTTTTAGGGTATTGAAAATGGAAGGGCCCATTGCTTTTGTATTTCACAAACCTTTTACAATAAAAAAGCTTTTGATGCACATCTTTTAACTCGGTCATTATTAAAATATTTTAGACATTTTTTGATTTGAATTGTATCTCTTAAGGGTTAAAAATAGTCCAGCTATGCCCTTTTTAAAAGACTTCCAGACAGTATCGTTAGGGGTATTTTTGAAAATTTAGTAGTTAAGTCATACTTACCATCATAGTAAAACAATTGAGTAAGATTGGTCCAGATAAAACAGCAGTAATAAACAAGCCATTGGAATCAAAGTACTGTTCCTTTGAAAACCACCTGAAGTGGTAAACACAAAACATTTGCAACAGACCTCTTTAGCTTCGTATACAAATTGCCCATTTCAGACCATGTGGCATTCTCTTGGGAATTGTTCTTTTATGATGAACAAGTTAAAATATTAATATATGAAAGAATGAACTCCCAAGAGTGACATCACATGGTCTGACATGGGTAAACAAACAACAAAGCTAAAGATGTCTATTGAGAAGGAAAGTATTGTAGTGGATATTAATCATGATTAATATGAATCTAGACCCAGGCAGACTATGTGCAACTTGGGGTCAGGAAGATCAGATAAGCTAGGCATGACCTAATACCCTAAGAATATAGGGGATAACCATATATAAAATATAGTATAAATAGACTCAGGCTTAGCCAATAGAAATCGTACATTTGTATTCACATGACCCCTATAGAAGGGGATAGTTAGGCTATCTGGTGAATGGGTGTGCGTGCCATAGCGTTAGAAGCACTGCATTAGCAAGTTCATACCTTATAGCAGAGTACAATTTTGGCAATTCACAAGTTAATTTCGTAAGTCAATTTAGAACAATGAGTGATAACAAAGACAAGATGTCCGCACAACTTAAAGAAGAAGAAACAAAGAGAATCCCAAAATGTACAGGATGTAAAACACCTTAGAGGAACATGCCTGGGGAATGCCAGGGAAACACTGCGAAGGCACACCGGAGGGCACATACTCTACATCTATTTCAGGAATGTCAGTTAGTGATCTGAAATCTGAGCCAGACAATTCACTGATTCATCACTCAAAGGTGATGTCATACTTATGTGGTTATTCTTAAGCAAAGTTAACATGGAACAGAGTGCTAGTCAGGAGTGTGTTTTTTACTTGGTTCGCACATGCATGCCTGTCATTCATTCACCTCATGCTTTGCTTTGCTGTAGCTCTGTTTTGCTGCCACTGCTGCTTGTTGTTTCAACTTTGCCCCACCCACCCTCCTCTGGTGACTTGGTGAGTATTCACTTCCACTGTGTCAACAGTGTAACAGGTGCCAAGGTTGACCCGTGGCTAGGTTGTCATGGTAGCCAGTTGCTTGCCTTGCTATCACCTTTTGCTATGAGGCACCTACCCTCCATCCCTTTTGAACGACAAGTTAAAGCTATTTACTGATTGCAAACTACTAAAATACAAAACTTAGTTTGAAAATAAAAATAAATTTACAGCTCATGCCATCAATTCCTCTTGGTCTCAGATTTCAGATCTCTGATTGCCAACCTTTTCTGAAATAGTTGTATGTATATTCATGACTGAGTTTACAATTCCATGGTCAAATTGACATCTTAATACTATTCTGGATCCCATTCCCAAGGAAAATTGTGCAGAAAACATCCACATTCTCACTCCTGGAAAAGCCTTTCTATTTGATCCCCCTTTTACCTCTTCTGTTGTGTGTGTTAGTATTGCTGTTGTGGTGGTGTTCCTGTATTTGACTGCAATATATCATACCTCCAGTGCTTTTCTCCCAGAGCGTTTAACTTTTCTGATGCAAAAACAGTGCCTACTAAACAAGAAAGAAAATTTTTAAATTTTCAAATACAATTTTCATATTACTTTCTTTGAATGCATAAGAAAATAAAAAAACTTTTGGCAGAATTAAAATTAAAGGAATTGAAAGAATGACTGAATTAAAAGGTAGCAAACTAAGTTTAACAACTCTTTCTCATACTTACACAAGCACAGGAACAGAAATGCTTGAATATTTGTGTGTTTTCTGGTCAGTATAACAGTTACAAAAGTGAGAAAATGAAAAATAACTAAGCCACTTAGCCAAGGTTCCCTCCAGTTAATCTACACAAAGAAAGACAAGAAGAAGAAAACATGGCGTAAATTCGTAATTTAAACGACCCTTAGGCTAAAAAAATTTCCTTACAGCTTTATAAAAATCAATAAAGGACTTGATTTGGTCCGTAGCTATCAGGTTTATATTGTCAGGAAGGAAACTAGAATTCATTTTTTCAACACTTTTTCCTCAAAAAAGTTTCTTTCTCAGAAAAAGGTAGGTTAAAACTAGGCAGGCGTTATTCGCTGGCACGATTAAGACTGGCACTACTATGGTTTACGGCTGTACAAGAATAGAGAGATTTAATACTAAATGGTAGAAGAATTCAGTACACCATAGTGAAAGTCTTGAAATTTTACTACAATATTTCGGGAGGCCAATACC
>JAAAQI020148057.1:0-11089 GCA_011800005.2 Stichodactyla mertensii
ATATCGCACGAGTCGCTTCGCGACTCGTGCGATATCGTTTTTCTCGCGAAATTCAACGAGGAATTCCCTCGTCCTCCGATGAATTCTCCTATAGAAGCATTTTACAAGAAGCGATGTTACAAGAAACACCTCGAAATCACTACCCCGATAGAATATGAAACCTAATTACTATCGTTCTTGAGTTCCAAAACTATGCAAAACTGGCAAAAGTTTTTAAACAACGAAACTCAAAATGCACGATTACGAAGAGCAATAAACCGTAATGAAACATTACCAACCGGTCTCAATAAATACTACTGCAGTATTTCCACAAGATTCCTAAACTAGTTTAAGCATCTATTTTAGAAGTCTTTGAGATACTTGTAAGTGTTTGTTAATAAGTAAATATTTACAAATTTTCGTGATTTGACATCTCACAAATGTGAATAAACTTACACAACACAAAGATATAGCTTGAAATTAGTACATAATGATTGTTTGAAATCGCAGAAAACTTTTTCCTTGACTAGAAGGTTAAAAATAATTACAGACTTGAGTTTAATCTATTTCAAAATTTAAGTAATTTGCTTTAAGTTAAAGACTGTAATTGCTAGGATATCTAACATGTAGAATTTCGACATGCCCACATTCCTTTACAATTCAATTCGACAGCTTGTTTTCGTCTTTGCCTGTTAAACGAACACGGTATTTTTTGTCACTAACCTTAGCTTGTGGCCATACTTCAGATTACGACCATGTCATATTCTAATGAATACTTCTCCTCCCCTTGTGTTCAAACTCAGTAAGACTGTAGTGATTTTGAAGACATGATTGACAACTCTATTCACTACTGAATAATGAACAATGGCTTTAACGAGGAAGCCATTCAAGTGCTTGATACGATCAACCACGTAAGAAAATCAGAAGAAATCAATGGGTGGATTTACATACAGGAAACAGTCGTTTTGTTTACATGCTTTTTTCTTTTATAAATGAAAAATAAACGGGATTAATGCTGTTCATTAGTCGTACAGTTTCTAAAATTTAACACCTTTTAATTGAACTAGAATGACGTTCTCTTAAACCACTGATCCGAGGAAAGTGTGTTAACTTCGTGGGAGTCTCGGAAAGATTAACTCGGTATTTTCTATCTTTCCACTATTAGGTAGCCCTGAACCTGTCGTAGTACAATTCAGAACACACTGAAATAACTTAAACAACTTTAGTGAAAGTTTTCGCAAAAGCAGGTAATGAAACTTTTCACAGGTTTTCACAGCCATTTTCAAGTTTTGAAAAATGTACTTGCACCTTACAGTATAAGTTCCAAGTATGATCAAAGCACACCTCGAACCTTCATTGCTATAAACTTATCTAGCTTGCTTTCAAACCCGCTTCCCCGGAGCGAGAAGATGGAATGGCTCAATCTCAGTGACATGCAGAAAATCGACAAAGACAGATTCATTGTTAAGGAAATGTGCAGAGCAAATATATTGATTATTCATGCTTCAGGTTCCTCATTACAGTTGACGATATTTCACCATGTGTAAATTACGGTCATTCATAGGGTCCTCAATATCATGGTGCCGGTTTTCATTTGAGTGGGAAACTTAAAACGTACGGTACTGACTTGCAGCACGTACACGGTACGATGTGCCGTACGGCTACGAATGGCGTGTCGCTCCCCACTCATTCGAAACCGCTCCATCAGTTTCTCAGACTTTGTAACAATCTGTTACACTCCTTGCTGTAGCTTGCACAGCTAACAACTATGACTAAGGGCTTGCCATTTAGTTTACACCTATTTCAAACATGAAAAGTCGTCATAGCCAAACCAACACAAGAGCCGACAAGCGACAGGTCAGACCGAAAGCAAATATACAGTCATAAAGTCGCATTACCAACTGCCTCTTTTATGGGATGCATGTGTCGCGTTGGGTGTCTTATTTTGTATTGTGTAGGGTGACGCAAGTTCAGATATTTACCCTCGTCGCTTGAAATGAGTCACTTCTGAGTCCTCGAAAATGATGCATGAAGGCGAGACTTCGTGCGAAATCATGCACTCTGATGGTGCAAAACGACTGAAATTTCTTTGACTTTTTCTGTTACTTAAGGTAGTTCCGGACAGAAAGAATCCAGTCATTAAAGATCTTCAGTTACTTATTAAAAAAGGCCTTAGAAAAGTGGGTGTCACCGAGTTAATTCTCAAGTCATAGAGATCGTATTAAGGGGTAATTCCAAATATTCGCATTGATTTTGTTGCAAATATACGTACTTAAAGTTTGGTGGGGAAAGTAAAGGATTTCACCGATCAAAAAACCTTGACTATACTAAATGATCGGTATTAAATTTATCTACCATTTCAAGCTATTTGTCACCTCGATTAAGGCACTACAAACGGAAAAAGCCAGGAGAAAAAGAGGAAAAAAAAAAAAACCACAAGATTTTCAGTGTTTTGGCCGAGTGGGTTTAGGCACTAGTCACCTCAAAGACCCCTCTTTATCATTATGTATTTAGTTTAAAGCTTAAAAACTGGAAAATGACATATTTTCGGTCTAATTTGCTTCTCCAGTATGCCACTTTTGAAATTATTTTCTAAAAGATGTGCGCGAGCAGGATGCGCAGTAGCAAAGAGAACAAGTCAGTCGTTTCAAGCCACAAAGTGTGATTTTGCACGAGGCTTCCTTCGCCTTCATGCATCATTTTCGAGAACTCGGAAATGCCCTATTGATTTTCTTTGTGCCACTATCACACGGCTTGTTACTGTTCCGACATATTTCTATACACATTCCATGGGGCAGTATAAGTAGTTCAGGAAATGGAACGTTACATAACATAAATAGCATTAAGTGAACACCTGTAAATACAACGTACTTCTGTTCTCCAGCCAGCTCCGTCTTCTTGGGAATGAAAACTTCAAGTTATTATTTTGATGGATTCTAGGTTCACGTGCCCATATTTAACCGCAGAGCGCATGACAGTGCTATGATTGGTTCCTAGTGTATCATGGTACACATGATCCAGGAAATATGAGTTTATGCGAGTCCATTCATATACTTTAAACCATTCTCCGGTCACAAGACTGTTCACGGTGACATCTCAGCAGGTCACCTGCTCTTTGATAGCGAAATCTATCCTTACGTAGTTCATAGTCCTCGCTCCATGTTTCAAGAAACAGGTTTATACAAGAGTCCATTCAATTCCAGAAGTATCTACTTGCATACCCTACTAGACTTAATTTGCCCTATTAGGCCTGTGACTTTAGGTTTAGGAACCTATGACTCATATTGACAACCAGCATATTACCATATCAGGTGCATATTAGCTAGGAGCGTCCTTCTTCCATACCCTTCCAAACTAGGTCTGTGTTTGTTACAAGGAGTGTCCATCTCCCATACTGGGTCTGTGAGACAGCAGATTCCGAGGTCAGGAGCCCACTACTAGGAGTGTCCATCTCCCATACTGGGTCTGTCAGCAGCATATTCCGAGGTCAGGAGCCCATTACTAGGAGTGTCCATCTCCCGTACTCGGTCCATCGAGCCAGCACATTCCAATTTAATTCAGGTGCCTATTGATAGGTGCCAGCTTTATCCCAGATCAGGAGGCCATTAATAGGACCGAGCAACACTGATATCTCATAGCTTCCCATATTCCCACTAGGAACTTACAGATCAGGTTATGGGTTTCGAATCAATTAGCCAATCACAACCTCTCAACCGAAATTATCAGAACGCAACTGCACCAGAAGAAGAATGGGTGCGCGGAACAATACACAAAGCTCTAAAAATAGCCCGCTCCTTGAAGGACAATGCCCCAAATACATCACAGATGGATGCTTCTATTGTACAATGGGCTCCTGATTCATGTGGTTGCCTGTGAGTGGCACCTGTTGATACGACTCTCTTCACTATGTGCATCTATGTACTGACAAAAGGGACACGGAATATACTTAGACTCATTTAACCCTACTGAATTGAATGTAAGTGAATTGTCCACGGAAAGGTGTCTGTTATGAGAGGTGCCCCTACTTGAACAAAATGGGTAGAGCAAAATGGCAAATCCATGCGATATGTACAGAGGGCAAAGAGCAGGCGAACATGCTGAAGAAAGAGCCATTGTTTAGAAAAGAAATCGCTTAAAAGCCATGCGTTAGAGCATCTAAGTGGAACCGAGGATTGATATACTCTACCCGCGATCTGATATTATAAGCAATCAAATGATATTGCTTCTCGATTAACCAATATCATTTGATAATTAGTAATTAGAATTAGTAATTCTAGCTATTTACAGACTAGCCATTTCGATTAAAAAGTTTGCTATGTAAGTGCTTCAAGTGTCATATTGTTAATATCAGCTTAAATACTGAACTAACAAAGATCACGTTTGGATTTTATAGTGAATGTCGTTGTTTATCGAAGAAATGGACGGATGAGAAAAGGTGGCCGGCCGGATGGATGACGTCAAGGATGTCCGTTACCGTTGTCATAGGAGCACTTGCAGTACCACGTGGTTGGGGTGCTTTGATTGTGTAGAAACTTGTCCGGCATTTCCTTTTCGTTCTACGTACAGGAAACGAGAAACATTTGGATTACCAGTGGATGGTTACTCTAATGAATCTTTTCTTCTCAAAGCAGCTTGCATGAAACACAAATATCAGCCAAGCTTCTCACCACAGTTTGAAGAAAAGGACCTGCAAACAGCCTAATCTAGTTCTTTGGTGTTTTGGAGTAGTTGAACAAAAAGACAGGTTGCAGTGTAGCTTGTCACTAGGTTTCCGGTTTTATTCGGTCGGATAAAAACCAGACTAAACAGGCCAATTCGTAAATAAACTTTACTAACTTTACTTTAAGAAAAACCACTTCAATTCCAAGTCCTTAGAGAATAATTCTTCAACTCAGTTAGCTTTAACTGGGAGGTCATCATCCTCGTTGCGAAATTTGAGAAAGGTTTCCAAACTTTGCAACAGACGCTTATAAAGGCTTTGTCAACTTCGTTGACCCCAACTAGAAATATAAACACCAAAAAAGTAAATGACTGTACTAAACCCGAGTTCGTATAAAGTTAAAATTTATAAAGAACCATCTCGTGAAAAACGCGGAAGCAACAACCGGAGAAAAAAGGCGTTTTTGCAATAAACAAACTTCAGAATTCATAGAAATCGTGTCCGAGGATAGACTCTACTGTTTTCGAATTCAACGGAAGGATGTTTTATTATAGACACGTTGGCGAACTATTGAAATACATCATAATTCAAGCCGTCATTGAAGTAGAGGGAGAGAGATTCAGCCTTTGTGAGGGGGTGTCCTGGCTCCTAGTTACCGCCCAAACTTTCGACGAGCGGTAAAGTTAAATTACATTAGGCAAAGTTGAACATGTAAATGAGTTGGTCCAGTGTATAGCCTTGCTCAAATAGCAATAATTTGTCATGTTAAATGAAACTAGTGCTTTCCAAACTGTGCCAGTGTGTCAAAGAATCAATTTTGTCGATAAATCGAGTGCACAGAGTTGTTTTTTTTAGTTTGTGCATTGGATATATGCGTTATATTTAAGTTACGAAGGTATATATATCAACAAAAGAGTATCAGGTTTCCTAAGTACAATAAAATGTACATATTACTTTATGGTAGACATCGCTATCAGTACGCCAGACGAATTCTACATATATTAATAAGAGAAAGTGTGCATATGAAGTGCTAACACGCGAGTGGGAATATGAGTAAAAACACAAAGACATACCCACCCTGGCTGGTTGTAAGAGCTGCTAATCCGATGGGTCGTTGGGAATCGAGAGCTAAAACCAAGCTGTTTTGTTATTCTAGATTTGTTCCATTTCTTCGCTGGTTCTAATCTTCGCCCCAAGTTTCTGCTTAAATGAAATCCAAAATAGCAGTACTTACATCTTGATTCACGTCTTTCTTTGGCTCGCCAGCCTTGCGAATAGAGGAGTTGAATAGGCTCGATTCACTTTACATCACCAATGCCTTTCTTTATCTATCACAAGCACTTCCTGTCAGTGTCAAAATAGCAAAGGCCTACTATGCTTGACTAGGCACGATTAAATTTTAACTAAATGTTCCATAAACGCCAACAGGGTAAAATTCATATAACAAAATTATTTCCTGTCCCCCTCTCCCCCCACACACACACAAAAGAAAAAAATTGTTAGAGAAAAACTATGAAATTTGTGGAATTTTTATTGATTTATATCATATAACTCGTGAAACACTTATACATTTGTGCATTGTTATTTTTCAAGTGTAGCTGACCAAAACGCGTGAAAAATGTCGATAGTTTGTCCCCTTATCAGCTGCAGTCGTATCTACGGAGGAATGGAGAATAAGTTAGCAATTATGTTACAAAATTACCGAAACAATTATACACGAGTCTTTCTGAGTATTTCTACTGACTAGTAACAACGGCAGGCACTTGAAGTGTAATATATCTCATAAAGACTATCTAAATTCTGAATCCAGTAATAAACTAATAAGAGGTAGTATCATTGTCTCATTACTGAAATTTTCACCCATTACAAGGAAATCTTTATAGTGTAATCATTGAGTTGTGCACGTACATGAAATCGAAGGTAAGCAGGCATATGTAAAGGGAAAAAGAATCTGGCAAAAATATTCGCAAACCTCAAACTAACCTAAAACATCTATCCTGATGTTGATATATTTTTTTAATAACATATAATTTAAGCCAATTTGAGTTTAAATGATTGGTCAGTAAACGAGTCATTGGTATACGTGCTGTTAGCCAATGATGAGTCAGTTCATTACATGTTAATTGAGGTTGCAACCTCAATTTGTAGTGGTCAATTAAGGTTGACCTTTCTATCTTGTAGTAAACAACAACTGCAGATGTTCAGTACTTTTGCAGTACAAACCAGTTTTAGGTCTGTTCAATTTTGTACATGCGTACTGTAACTGTACTGGCCAATGACCCCAAAATTACCCCAAACCATGGGCTATAGTCCATGCTTTTTGCTTAAAGATCACCGACTTCAAGTAGGGGTGAAAATGACCCCAAACCCGCGGGCTATAGTCCATGCGTTTTGCCCAAAAATAACCGACTTCAAGTAGGGGTGAAAATAACCCCAAACCATGGGCTATTGTCCATGCTTTTTGCATAAAAATGACTGACTTCAAAACTGAAAATGACCCCAAACCATATGGGGTATAGTCCTGCTGAGCGATCCACTTAAGTGCTGAGTATTTAACTTAGTTGGTGATCCGCTCAATTGAGGCTCTGACATTTCCACTTAAGGGCTGACTTGTTCACTTTGTATTCTTATTTTTCACTTAGGGAAAAAAAAGAGAAAAAAACGCGTTCCGATCCATGTGCATTCTTTGAAAGATTACTGTGTCTTAGGATGTTTCCCTTTGTTCACTCTAAAAACGATATCGCACTCGTCGCTTCGCGACTCGTGCGATATCGTTTTTCTCCCGAAATTTAACGAGAAATTCCCTCGTCCTCCAATGAGTTTTCCTATAATATTGAATATCAAGCAGGCAAGAAAGGAATGGAGATATATATATCTAGTATTATAGAGTGATATATAACTGATAGCGTCTATTGATAACTATCGGTTGTTTGATATTCTGTCGATACTGCGCCTAACTTGAAATTCCGTTTCGGACACATGTTGGATTGGACAAGAAAAAAAGCAAAAAAAACAAAACAAACAAAAAACTTAATTAATTAATTGACCAATGGGTACCTTAAGCTCTATCTAAAACGGAGGAATGTCTTTAGTTAAGGTATCTGCAAGCAAAAAACCACTTACACACCTCCCTCACTGGTGCGACTCTCTGCATTCGCAGCTCCAAGAGAAGGTTGCAGAGCAGCACCAACCATTGTATGTAGTCTTTGTTGACTTGTCGACCGCACAACCCTCTGGAAGGTCCTCAAAACCTATGGATGCCCTGACAAGCTTGTTAACGTCATCAAGCAGTTCCACTGTGGAAATGATGAAGGCACAAGTCTAAGTCGGCAGTGAACCCAGTGAACCCAGCCTTTGTGTCAACCATGGTGTGAAGCAAGGGTGCGTACTTTCTGGCTCCAACTCTCTTCTTCCTCTACCTCACAACTGTGCTGGATACTATGAATGAAGGGCTCAAGAAGGGTGTGTTCATCCTCACAAGGACCGATGGCAAACTGTTCAAACTCGCCCGGCTTGGTGCCCACACAAAAACACAGGAGATGTGCATCAGAGAACTGTTCTATGCTGATGATTCCGCGCCTTCGTGGCCAGCAATGCAGTTGATATGCAGCAGATTGTGGACCGTTTCTCTTCTGCAGCTGATATGTTTGGTTTAGAGATCAACATATCCAAGACCGAGCTGCTCTACTAGCCTCCTCCAATGTCCACTGAACTGCCAGAACGATTATAGTTAGTGATGAACCACTGAAGACAACCGAGTCCTTCATTTACCTGGGCATCACCGTTGCAAACACCAACTCTGCAGATCTGGAAGTGAAAAGAAGGATCCAGTCCGCCACGAAGGCCTATGGTGCGCTACAAAGGAGACTCTGGAGTTGTCACGACATCAGCACAAAAACCAAAGTGAAGGTTTACTCAGCTGCAGTCCTCCCTTGCCTGCTCCACTCTTTATCGCAGACACATCAAGGCTCTGACAAGACTCCAGCTTCGCCACCTACGCATCACAGCTTCGCTGGGCAGGGCATGTATGCCGGATGGCCAACAGCAGGCTCCCAAAAGCTGTGTTCTACTCGGAACTGCACCAAGGAAAAAGGAGACATGGACAACAAAAAGTGCGTTTCAAAGATGTCTTAAAGCGGTATATGAAGAGAACAGGCATTCCGCATGATACCTAGGAGGAAAAGGCACTCCAGAAAGTGAAATGGCGAGGACTGTTGAGGAAGGCACGTCAGCCGTAGAAGATCAGCGCCAACAAGAATATCAGCGTACACATGACCGACGACACTCGGCAGCTACTTCAAGCATTTTCCAATGCAACAATTGTCAGCGTTATTGCAGATCCCGAGCAGGTCTGGCTCAGCCCACACGAGAGCCTGTCTGAGATAGGACTCAACTCAAATACAAGACAGTCATCTTCGGCAACGAAGGACAGCCATTATTATTATTATAAGGTATTTGAAGGAATTTCTACTTAATTTGAAGTAAATTTAAAAATAAAAGGCTTACGCCTCTATAAAATAATTGCACTGACTATCGAACTATGTTAACGGATTAGTGCACGCTAAACAAGCAATCAATGCGCGCGTGACAGAGCAAAAATTTATGCACAATCACGGGACATCGGTATTTAAACAATCAAGACAAACAAAAATTTCAACATTGAAAGACTTAAATGCTTGACTGAGTTTGTTCTTTTTAAAAAGTCTTAGTCCCAATAAGGTTAAAGCGTTGAAGAAAGTGAAAAACTGTTGACGATGAAGTTGGCACTTAAATTTAACAGCTCTTTATCTCTTTCTCCATGAGTCTATACTCTTAATTTCACCATTACTATACTCATAATGAATGATAACATTCAAGCTTTGAGAAAGGAGAATAGAGAATAACTTCTAAGAAAAATTGAAGTTCTTGGAAAGGATTGGGAAGCCTCAAATCCAAGATGGCGTTCGAGTCCGAGTCCTTGCAAAGAAAGGAAAATTAAGATGGTGGGAATTAAGAAAGAAAAGAAAGAAAGAAAGAAAGAAAGAAATGCCAATTAATACCTTTTTTTTTGTTCGTATTTTTTGTTTTTTGTTTTTGTTTTCATTTGTTTGTTTGTTGTTTTTTGTTTGTTTGTTTGTTTGTTTTTTGTTATTGTTGTTGCTGTTCTCTTTTTTTTCCTTGTTTGTTTCTCTGTTTGCTTGGTTGTTTTTGGACGAATATTAGAATTTTATTCAAATTAAAAATTAATGCGCCAATGCTGATCAGGGGTTTGCTGTGTGTAGTCACGTGATACAGGTAGTGGAAGAAGACAAGATGACGGGCGAGTAAAAGCTCAAGGTGTGGACACATACATCGACATTTACACGGTAAGAAACCCTTGCATACTAGACTAAACTATACAAACACCAACACAACCTTTAGTTCTTACCCTCTTCATAGTTAACTGGTGTTTAGTGGGGTTTTTTCGTGGCTGGAATTAGCATTTTATTTTGAACTCTCGTTTGGTTTGTTGCACGTGGCAGACTTTCTGAGCTGAAAACTGAATAAACTGTCTTGGTTTAGCCTTTAAACTATCGTAATGCTTTAAAAATTTGCAAAACATATATTTTATTGACGTTTATTTAAAGTTTTAATCGTTTTCTCGCTGGGTTTCTTTTTTTCCAAACTGGTTAGGCAAAACGACAAATTCACCCTCCCCTCCCCCTAAAAGAACACAGTCAAAAACAAATTTACCATATTTACGGAGCATTTTGTTCAGTTTTTCTAAAAATTTCGACAAAGAAACAGGATTTTTTTGGTTTGGGGAGGGGCTGACAAGTTTTCCTAAGGGGGGTCCCTAAAGTGCATTTACATATCAATGTGAAACATCAATATCCCCTCCCTATCCCCCCTGGGGACTTTCTAAAATCTAGGAGAATTCATTATTTGACATCTGACATCACAAAACCATGCAAACTGTTTTGCTGGCCATCAAATCTTATTGGAAAGCTATACAGATATGATTGAGTCTTTTTCTTGAAATACTCAAATCAAAGATGACAAATACTTAACATTCAGTAAAAACAACAAAAATCAACTGTATTTCTTTTTGCCTACATGTACATGTAAAAGATTTCAAAGTATCAAGCAATAAAAGGGCACCCTTTTTCTTTTCCCTGTATCAAGACTTTAATGCAATTTTTTGTGACATCTGTACGAGTATCTTACTTAACGTCAATGAATATACCTTTAATAATGTGTTTTCTTTGGAACTGAGGACATTTTTTTTTATAGTCACAAAAGGCTTTTACAGTCAAACCTCGATTATCCGGACTCATTGGGACTGGGCTAAAAAGTCCGGATAATTGAGAGTCCGGATAATCGAAAATATGAATATTAATGAGTTAAATGAATAATGAATAAATTAAAAATATAAGTGGTTTAATAAATCAGGAACCTCATTGTCAACTTATAGTACAGGTACCGTAATAC
>JAAAQI020148079.1:0-11089 GCA_011800005.2 Stichodactyla mertensii
CGGTGACCCCCTCTTTTTTTCTCGGTTTTTGACTTGCCTAATCATTATCTTCAAATGAGGGAATTTTAAAGAAAATTAATTAAAGAAATCCAAGGCTCCGGAACTACCTTAAATATTCAACAGCTTATCTTAACGCAGAATGCATGGAATGTACAGAGGTTCAAGTCATAGCATCAGCTCCAAAACAAGCTTCAAATATGTTTTCAAAATAAATAAATCTACGAGTTTTTGTATCTATCCATGGATTCAGAATTACCGTAGTCAATTGATTGTGAATTCTGCATAGACCTTTTTCGAATTCGCAAAATACCGCTGTACGTCTAGACTAAAGACTTGTTTTTGCAGGGTTAGTTTCATTTCAGTGTCAAAATATTCATAAATACCAACGATAAAACGAAGAATAAACAACTAAAATAATACAAACACTTTGAAATTCCACGGACCTTCACTGAAACACGTGAATATTTTACACAAAAACGAGGCTAACCCTGCGTAACAGAGAATTCAAAACTGGAGTATTTGTTAATAAAAACTAGGATCAAATAATTAAGTTTTCAAAACAATGGAGTCCAAATCACGACAGCTCAAACGTGCCTAAACCCTGACTATGGTTGGCTGAATACATCTAATATCTACGGTTGTCGTGCCACTTTAGACTGTAGAGGATGGGAAAGGAGCTCGTCAAATCTTTTGAGTAATCTATAGGCAAGGGTAGGACTGTGGAATGGTCGTAGTTACAGCACATGTGCATGCCATCCACCAGTTGGAATTATTCAAATCTGCTCGGTTTCGGTTGACCACTCCACCAGAACAACGAGAACATTCTTATTCCTTGGTGGCGCGTATTAAAACAGCATACATTTTCACATTGCCGTAAGAAAAGACAGAAAACTATATCTTCCCATAACATTTGAGAAGCAGAGAAAAGAAACAGAGAAAACTATATCTTCCCATTATGAATGTTTTGGAAGTATTTGCAAATAGTCGGTTTCTAGAAAATTGAATCCTGTCCCCATTCTGTCTCGGGCCAAAGATTGATGTGAGGTTATGGTTAAGCGCCTAACAGGCAGCGCTCGCTTTTCACTGCTTAGATTTTACCTTTTTTCGCATTAGTTTTTACTAGATTTAACTTACCAAATTTACTAGCGAATGTTTATATGGCATTGGTTTATTCAAGCTCATTTTTGAAAGCTCTATAATCCTCAATCTCTGGTATGCGCTCCGTTATTGACTACGCTGTCGTGCCAGTTTTTCATTTTGCGCCGCCTGCGTATCTATCATATGAGTTAGAACGCGTTCAAAGAAGAACGCTGCGCATTATTTGCCCTGACATGGAGTACCATCACGCGCTAGCTAGAATGGTCTTACCCATGACAGTAGCGAAGCATTACGAAAGTATCTGCGAGCGCACATTTCAGAGTATATTTAAGTGACGTATAGTTCTCTCTCTCTTTTCTCGACTTCTTAAATGTAATGGGAAGGTACTAAGTTACTCAAAACACAGAAATCAGTAGACTTTAGAATTACTGAAAATTTATCAACATTCTACTATGCAAGTCAATAAGTTAATAGTAATATACAGGAATTTGAAAATACACACTAGAGGAATTTGATGAGTAGAGGATCGGAACCACTCGTGGCCCAAGCTCTGTACCAGTGTGCTTTTACCAGGCTTGAAATATTAAAACGTTTAAATATAGAACGCATTGCGAGAATAAAACTTTTGAAAACATTCTAAGTAATATTTATAAAAACTTTTAAAAGTTGCGACGACGTTTCCAGAAAGCATTCCAGCAATCATTACCATTCGGCTGTGAAAATGCCTACCTAAAAATCTACGCCATGCATCTTCAGTACAAGCTTTCAAGGCTGGACTCAAGACATATTTATTTAATTCATAATACACTTCATTTGGCCTATTTAATTTTTTGTTGGAAGTTTTTATTTTTGCTTGAACGTCTTAAAACCAAGGCCATGCACCATATTTTATCCACTGAATTTGGTCATTTTTAGGCTTTCAAAGAAATGTTCAAAAAATGCAAAAAACTAAATATCGCTAAAATATTTACATTTTATTTATAATCAAAAATAACCCGTCAACTTGTTCAGTGATGTCTTGTGTTTGTGGCTCAATTGCGTATTTGTTTTTATGGCCATTAACCACTGGTTGGCAGCCTGTTATTGATAAGCTATTTTGGTCCCTAGAATAAAGGGCTTGTAAAATCGTAAAACTTACCGGGGGTCGTACGTCGTAAAAAAAAAAAACATTTTTGTGAGCCCTAAGAGTAAATTTATTCTACACGAAAACTTACCATAATTTTCATTTTGATAAAGTTTGAGGAAAATTCGATTTTTTTTTTTTTTTTTTTTTTTTTTCGTTTTGCACGCTTCAGGCGATATCACAGACGTCCGCTCTTAAATGTTTTCATATTTCAAGCTTGGTTAAAGCACACTAGTCCAGAGCTTTGGCTGATTACTAATAATATATTGACCTTAATGCTTGAATATTGATAAATTTTCTGTAATTCTAAGTTCTACTGATTTCTGTGTTTCGATATTCTAGTATGAGCTTCCCATCATATTTGAGTGGCCGAAAAAAGAGACGGAGTGGGCTAATTCACATGATATATTTGAGTGGCCGAGGAAAGAGAAAGAGAAAGACATGTTTCTTTTTACAATATTCAACTGGTCAAGATGGCCGAGAAAAGAGACGAAGAGAACTATTTTAACAGAACATTTCAGTAGCCGATACAAGCCGACAGAGGAAAATATATCATCTATATCTTTCGAGTAGCCGAAAGAAGAGACAGAAAAAATATGGAAAGAATATGGCCGAGAAAAAAAAAGACACCGAAAACTATACCTTCCTATAACATTGTAGTAGCTGAGAAAAAAGACACAGAAAACTATATCTTCAACCTCATAACATTGACATGACCGAGAGAAGAGACAGAGAAAACTATATCTTCCCATAACACTGAAGTGACCGAGAGAAGAGACAGAGAACTCGAGAAAACTATATCTTTTCATAACATTGACATGCATGACCGAGAGAAGAGACAGAGAAAACTATATCTTTCCATAACACTGAAGTGACCGAGAGAAGAGACAGAGAAAACTATATCTTCCTTATATAGCATTTGGGCAGCTGAGAGAGGGTATGGAGAGAAGAGAACCTGAAAACTCCATCTTCCCATAACATTTGAGAAGCCGAGAAAAGAGACAGAGGCAACTATATCTTCACATAACATTTGAGTGACCTAGGGAAGAGACGAGAAAACTGTATCTTTACCATATCATTTTAGTAGCCGATTGAAAATACACCGAAAACTATACCTATATATCTAAGCGATGGTGATAGTGTCATGGATTGTTTATTTCACGAATGAAATATTTTTACTGAATTCTTTATAATCAGTTCATTAGAAACTAAAACCGTTAAAATAAATTGCCGAGGAATAGCGTATAAATTGTTAAGCTGGATTAAGTGTTAAGCAGACTTGCAGATGTGGAAACAATTAAAGTGCAGAAAATATTTACTTACCCGCCAGTATTCTTTGACAAAGAAAGAAGAGCGTGTAGACGGCACTGACAGCATGCATCACATGTAGTATAAAATAACTTATGCAAAGTTCTAGGAAAGGAAGTGATGTGTGGCATGCAGATTGTTTCACGTAAATGTGAAATATTGTTAGGGGAAAACTTGGTCAGTATTTTGTACAAACATGATGGAGCATAAGGAATGAAACTTTTTCGTTTTACATTCAACCGACGTACAAGTCCATGTCGCAACTACAGTGCTATCCTTTCTTTAGTTTTTTTTTTTTTTTAATTAATTTAAATTTGAATTTTTTATTATTATTTCAACACGGGAATATACGCAAACAGTCGGCTTCTAGAAAATTGAATCCTGTCCCTATCCTGTCTGGCCAAAGAGTGATGTGTGTTTCCGATAGCGCACCGCGTCAGTGACGTCACAACTCAGACAAAGAAACTTCAGAAAAAATTTTTTTTTCATCTCCTTGAGTCCGATTTCTGCCGCTTGGATTTTAATGACAGTTTTTTTTTTGAAAATAAGCAATGT
The DNA here is from genome assembly GCA_011800005.2 of Stichodactyla mertensii. Taxonomy (NCBI): domain Eukaryota; kingdom Metazoa; phylum Cnidaria; class Anthozoa; order Actiniaria; family Stichodactylidae; genus Stichodactyla; species Stichodactyla mertensii. The sequence continues at coordinate 4,085 of JAAAQI020148079.1, forward strand.
TGAGACATTGGTTGTTTCTTGCACAATTTACGTTAAACATGACAGCTTGTTAGTAGCGGAATTCTTACAAATGACCCATAGCCCGTTTGCGCAATCACTGCGGCATACTAATATTGATTTGTAGATGACGCTAGTCATCATGAAATTCCATCATACATGTCAAAGCACCCCTTCGATCATACATCCTTTTGTATTCTAATCACTCTGCAGTGAACCGCATACAAATTATTTATAAACTTATCAAGACAATAACAATACACACTATGCACAGGGAGGGGTATCTCGTTTATTAGCCCGTGTCAATATAGTCTGTACATTTTATGAGATTTGTGAATGAGTCACGATGGCTAGAGATACCTTCGATGGTAACTCTTGGATTCACTCTCCTTAATGTACTCTAGTTCGAATTATACTTGCAAATACGCTAAACATCACATTCTGCACGAGTTCATGAACTGCTACGAAAAACACTCTATTGTCCTCACTCCGTATATAAATATATTTAGAAATATTTTCGAAAGTCTCTAGAAATTTGAGTTTTCCCAATTAGGCAACCCAACAATGAGTGTTGCGTTACGCTGTGGTGTTCGGAACGTGTAAACAAATTACTTTGGATATAGTATGACCACGGGCATCCCAGTAAAAAGACAGCGTGAAGGAAAATAAGTCAACAGACGGTGATATAGAAATCTTCATGGCAATTTCAGATTATAAAATGTCTCGATCTTCATTATTGTCGACGGGATTTTATAGCTTGTGTTTATTGCTCTGCTTTATAACATCAGCAGGTAAGTTCATATGGTAAGTCAAATGAAAGAATGGTTGTTTTGGTAGTTTTTGGAACAGCTGTGGCGTAATTAAAGGCGGAAAATATGAAAAATGTTTATGTTGCGTAAGTGATTTTAAAGTCGCACCAAAAACGCTCGAATATTTCTGAAGTTAGCACATGCAGTAGCTCAAACATTTAGGTTATTAACAGTGTATTCGAAAATTATTTTTTCTTCGCGTTTGCCACTACGGGTCGATTGCTAAACAGTGGTTTTCCATAATGTTGTCCTTCTGTTTGCTCAAGAATTGTGAAACACCACTGTTAGAAAATCGACCCGTAACGGCAAAAGTGAATCCAAAATTAATTTTCGAATATAAACCGCTAAAAGCCTGATGTTTGAACTACAACATGTGCTAAATTCAGAAATATCCGAGTGAGTGCAATACAAGCGATTAAAAAAAAAAAAAAAATCACGAAATCCACTCCAAATTAAGTTGGAGTCACCTTCAATAGAATACAATAGTCTGTAAGGAATTAACATAAAGTTATTGCCTAGACATCACTCATTAATGAAGTATCTATGCTCTATTTCACCAATAAAGACATAGCTTTGTCTCTCACCTTTTGCTAAATCATAAAATAAAAGATAGTTTTCTATGACTCTACCAGCGAAATAGAGCACTAGGAATTTGAAAAAAAAAACAAAACAAAAAAAAAACAAACAAAAAAAACAACAAAAAAAAAACACTCGAACAAGTTTGAAAATACCACGCCTACGGTTTGTGATTTTCAAACTTTTCTCGTGTTTCTCCCAACATCTAGACTTGCTCCAAGTTGATCTCTCTTGGACTCACGGAAGCAAATAAGTTCAATTAGTGTCGCGCGAAGCACGCGCAAAGATTAAGCGAGCCGGAAGCGAGAGATAAACTCAAGTGCGTAAAATCGTAATGTTAATTTGGGTTCCCTGTGTTTTATCAGCGCGCGCGAACTAATGAGCCGAAAATGAAGTTTGACTGATAAATTTTTTCAGTGTTAATTTTTTCTTTCCTTAAATAAAACAATTCAAGAAATATCACATTTATTACAATTGTTATTAGGATACACAAGACCAAAACACTGATTCATGAATACATTTTAGCTGCCGCTATTTGCTTGTTTAGGTGCTTCATATCGCTTGTTAGGTGCCGCTATTCGCTTCTCAAATAATACCATATAAAGAAAACGTATGACAACCCCATCTCGAACTAATACTTGTCAGTAACGAGGACGGACTTTGGGGAAGTCTACCCAACATGATCCCGTGTGCTCTATTTTATCGGTAGAAAATGTCGTTTATTGTTTAATTCGAATAAAAACAAAACAAAACTAAACAAAATGATGATGATGATAATAATAATAGTAATGAGAAACTTTATTTCATTTTTACAAAAATTGCGAATCTCTCTTCCTGAAGGTACTTTGCAATTGGCTACTCGAATATAACATACATAAAAAATAAAAAAATAGACAAAACAACAACAACAACAACAACAACAACAAACAATAATGATAACAATAGAAACTTTAAAAATTCATTAATTCAGGATCATTCCATGCTTTGTTCCGACAACAGAAGACATAGTATGTACATCTAATAGTTATTGTCTTTATTTTTTTGACGATATAGTTTTGCTGTTTCTGATCTAAATCTAATTCTTTTAGCATGTCTGCAAAGGCTGACGATTCATTACAGAACACACCCAAAGAACTGATGGATAGGTTGAGAAACTTTAAAAAAGTGTTTTTTTAGGTCGTTAAATGGCCGCAGATATTTGTTATCTTTACGGACTACATTATTGTGAAGATTTGATTTATGGCCAGTAGTTAGTTCCAGGATATACAAGCACTTGTTAGGAATAGACAGGATTAAATCAAGGCGGAGGCTTTCACCAGTAATGATAGAGGGGCTTCTAAAACCAGGAAGGTCGACGTATAGGATTGAATTTTTGATGGATGGAAGATTACAGGCGAGACAATTGAGGACTGAATTATGACGCCTGGTGAAGCGGCCTTGTTGAAGGTAACTTTTACAACCCGCGACAACATGAAGTAGTGATTCGGGCATTAAGCATACAGAGCAGTCAGAGGTTAAGGAAATGCCCCATCTAACCAGGTTTTTGCTCGTAGGAAGGCTGTTATTGATGTAGCGGATGGTAAAGTTGAAGATGTTCCTCGGCAAGTTTGACTGTGCAGTGGACCAGGTTTTATTGGGCCGTGGCATTGAATACTTAACAACATTTGAGAAGAATGATCCTTGAAGGGAAAGTTGGTGTTGGAGTTTATCCTCTAGTGAAGAATGGAAATATTTAAGAACATCCTTTGTAGATTTGTATACGTCGTACTGGATATTTTTGTTGTTACTGGTTGATTTCCAGAGATGTTTAATTAAATCATTATTAGATGATTTTAAGGCTTTGCGTAGAACTGTCTGACACTGGATAAACTTGATAGATTGAGGAACAATGCTCAGGCCAAACTTATTACGGGAAAGGAAAACATCACTTAGTGAACCAGATATAGGGATTTCAAGCCATTTACGAATATACTTGTGAACAGAAGAATTAATATTTTCTTTTACCCAAGTTATTGAGATATCAGCAACGGTAAAATGCCAAGATATTTTGGGAAGCACGAAACGATTATAAAGGAGCAGTTTATTCTTGGGGTGAAGAGGTTTAAGATCAATTCAATATTGGACATCATATCTTCGATTAGAAAAGTAAGCTCAGACTTGTGTTTTTGGTAAGACATTTCAAAGTCAAAATATTGCTAAGATAACGAAAAGAGTCATTGATTTTGACACAATAATAATGATGAATAATGAATAATGAATAATGAATAAGGAATAATGAATAATGAATAATGAATAATGAATAATGAATAATGAATAATGAATAATGAATAATGAATGATGAATGATGAATAATGAATAATGAATAATGAATAATGATCATGATCATATGATCATGATCATGATCATGATCATGATTATTGTTGTGTCAAAATCAATGACTCTTTTCGTTACCTTAGCAATATTTTGACTTTGAAATGTCTTACCAAAAACACAAGTCTGAGCTTACTTTTCTAATTATCATGATCATGATCATAATGATCATGATAATGATCATGATAATGATCATGATCATGATCATGATCATGATAATGTCAACGAGTCAGCCAAGCGAAAACGCGAGGCTGACGAGGCGGCAGCAGCATGTAGCCGATGCGCGAAAAAGTTATACAGAAACAGTCGAATCGACATGTAATGATTTCCGTTAAACCAATCAGAGCGCGAGTTATCTATGACGCCATAGTAATCTCGTGGTGTGCACGTGGCGCTGTGTTTACGACTAGAACTGTGGCTGTATCCTTGAGAAAACCGTGAAAATTAGACTGCAAAGTGTGTGTTCATGAGGTATTTGTTCCTTCGTTCTGTGCCATTGATCAGTTTTCATTTTCTAAGAGTGTTTATCAGTAAATTTTTGAACCAGCGTGTTGAATACAACTTTGGGTAAAAGTGCTCGAAAGCGAGCCATCGTGTCATTTGTCGATAGAGACAGTCTTGGCTTCATATCGAAAACAAACATAAAGAAAAGCATATGGTAAAAACTAGTAAAAACTAGTGTAGACTGCGTCGGTGTATATAGCAAACAAGTTGATAAAAATATAATTGGTAACACCGTGTGGAGGGTGATTAGAAATACTGACGTTTCGGACGTATAGCTTCCAATGTAATGTTCATTACATATATTACAGTACTGATTCATATTAAGAAAGTCGCGAAAATAAATCAATAACCAAATCACACAGAAAAGCTATGTGATTTGTGACTGTGTGAGGCAGTTCGTAGCTCATGGCCCACAGATGACCTATCGCTCACCATAGAGTCTCCAGTAGCTCAGTGGTTAGAACATCCGACTAGAAAACGGAGGGGCGTTGGTTCGAATCCCACCTGGAGCTCAGAAAAAAATTTTTTCTGGGCTCCTTGTGGTTGATTTCTGCATATATATTCTTTCTATGATTTATTATTCACGTACTTTGAATAATAATAATAATAATTTATAATAATTAACAGGGAAATTAACAGGGGTAAACCTATACGCACTTAATCGTCCACACAGCAATATTAAAAATATTGCAGTCCGCCAATTGCAATATTAAAAATACTGCTGTGTGATCAATTTAGTGCGTATAGGTTTACCCCTGTTAATTTCTCTTCTGACAAAAAAGGCCGCTCCCGTTTTTCTAAGATTGTTTTCTTTCAAAGGGTTTCACACAGCAATCAGCGATATAGTGCAGAGACAGAACAATGACGTGAATTACTAAATGGTAAATATTAACGAATATTTTAACAGGATAACCTATCAGTGTGTAACACTGTTGTCCTTGGAGTCCTGTAGAAAATAAAGTACAGTAAAAAAAATCTAAAATTTAAAATTTAAAAACCCTAATTAATCCATAATTATCCAGGTACTGATATAACAATAAACCGTCTAGGAGAGACATAAAAATTATATTTAAAAATTATTAACTTAAAAAAATAGAGGGGAGGGGGGAAAACTTTGAGATAAGCATGCAGAATTCTCATTCGTCAGTAGCAAATCATTTCAAGAAGATAAGTTTCCTCGTTGGCATTTAGCGATAGCTGCAACTATCAAAAATAATAAGGCCATCCTCAACTTGAAATTATTGTTTCGTGATTATGCAAGCGAATGAATTAAATAAGTACTCTGGACAAAAGAACCACAAACTATAGCCTGGTTCACACTAGCGTCGTAATCGCAATCGTAAGCAACGTACGCAGACTCAGTAGCGTATTTATCATTGAGGTGTGAAAAAAGACAAGCACTGTTAATGAGCAGTACGCTACTGAGTCTGTGTATGTTGCTTACGGAGGGGGCGGGGGTTGGGGGTGATAAATGCGAATGAACGGAAAAGAACAGCAGATGTGGCAAAAGATTTAAAACTTAAACAATTTGAAGATTTTAATACAATCTTCTTTGATATTAAGGAAAGAAAATTGCCCAAAAAATATTTTTAAACTTTTTTGAAATTTTCTTTAAAGTTTTTATTTTTCGAGTGTTGAGCTCAAACACATATCTAAAATGTTTAATGGACTTAATGTGGAGTTTTTGTTTTAAAATTATACAAGCCATTTTCGTTTTTTGACTTGAAGGTCATTGTCATTTATTAGAAGTAAGTCATTAGAAAGTATAAAATAATTTATTTTTTATTTTAATTTCTGAACTAGTTTGTCTAAGGTTTACAAGAACACCTACAAATCCATTAAAGGTCTTTATCGATAAGAACAAGACGAATGTTGTGCTAAGGTGGGACTGGGACGTACAAGGTGGTGTACTGAATAATCTAAAAATCAAGAGATATAAGAAGGGCAGCGTTCTACTTACAGAAGCCACACTTGCTTCGTATTATGCAAATGGTGGATCTCAACAACCTGATGTAACAAAGTACACCCTGGAAGTTCAAAACTCAGCGAATGGATATGCAAAGTTTGTCATCAAGGACATTACGAATCAAGGCAACAATCCAGACGGTACGACTGTAGATGTCATTGAAGCTAATGCAGTGTACGTCTATGGAATCGAGATCGACGTAGCACTTGCAAACCCAACAGAGTACGTTAACAAGATCGATCTGAACCCTTTCCGTAAGTAATGATAAGCTTCCATTAGCCAATTTGATTGATAAAATTATTGATAATAATATGATGATCAAATAAATTATTATAAGCAAAGGGAAGCCTTTTTCACCCTTCGTTCAAAAATGAAATAAGAAAAAATAAAACAAGGAAAAAAAAAAGAAAAAGAAAAAGAAAGAGAGAAAGAGAGAAAGAGAGAAAGAGAGAAAGAGAGAAAGAGAGAAAAAAGAAAAAAGAAAAAAGAATATAAATAATTGAAACAGATTGTTGGTTGGTTGGTTTACTTTGTATATGTGTGTTTTTGCGCGTGTGCGTGTGGTGGTAAGCGGTGTGGTATGATGTTTGTTTTTATATTTCTTAGTTCTTTCTTTCTTTCTTTCTTTCTTTCTTTTTTTATTTTCTTCTTTCTTTTCCCGTCTTTTGCATAAATTAATTTTCATTATTTTGTTACAAATACAAAATGTCGCCGAGAATGGAAAACAACGTCCAAACAATTAAGTAATTTTGTACTAATACTTAAACCTGAATCACTTTCAAT
>JAAAQI020148090.1:0-11085 GCA_011800005.2 Stichodactyla mertensii
AATATTTCCTAGTGATGCGCAATATTTCCTAGTGATGTGCAATATTTCCTAGTGATGTGCAATATTTCCTAGTGATGCGCAGTCTTTCCCAGTGATGGATGATCAATTATTGGTCATGAAGGGTACATACAGCTTTCGTACCCGACGTATCTTTTTTCCAGCTAGTTGTTTGATTTTCAGTATTTATTTCAAGGTTATAAAATCAAAGTTAACCTTGAAAATGATATTGCCAATCAAACAACTAACTGGAAATGAAGAAATAAATGTGGCCGCAATATCTGTACATTAACCGGCGAATGACTGACGTCACTAGGTGGGCAGATTGTACATATGCAAGAGAATTTTCTGTAAAAATCTAATGTAACCTATAAAAGCTGCAAAGTAAATCAAAAAAAGTCGAGCAGTCGAAGCGGCAACGCTTTTTCCTTGAGTATTATTTCTTTGGTCTCTTTTTATCTCTTGTACGGCAGCCGAGAGTTGCCAACCTTTAATAGTCAGTCAAAATTCCGAAGTGGAATTCGAATAAAAAATGATTAACTACTTTTTAATATTCGAATACAAACTTTCCACTTTCCACGTGACCAACCTCCCCTGCCCCCCATCCTCCAAATGTTTGGTAAACGCGCGGGGACTGGAGCTAGTAAAAAACATGACAGCCAGGGATTCGGAAGGTAGAAAAAATGTTTACTTATTTACACCTATTAGGCTATTTTAAAGCCATCATTCAATCTAATATATGATACCTTAAACCTTTTTACAAAATTATCGAATTCCTTTCTGGACGAATATTTTTTTTCAGAATTTCTGCCCATAACTCTTTGTCCATCTTTAAATAGTTTCAATATATTTAGCTAAAACAACATGGTAGAAGATGTATAGCTAGGGAGGACAGTAAATTCCACTGGGGGTGGTTAAGTGTCGAAATTTGGTATTCAGTTAATCGATATTCGAAAATTGAATGTAGTTAATCGCTTTCCATCTTTCGAATTCCACTTCACAATTTTCACTTTCCATCGAGCTTGGCGACTCTCGGCTACGGTTGTAATTTAAACTAAAAATACTAAGACTCTTACTGCATATTTTAAAAATATGTTCGTAGAAGCATATATAACAAGCAAACAAAAATGAATGAATGAAAAATACAAGAAAAATAAAGGTATAAAATATAAAATTTAAAAATCAAATCAAACCAAATGAAATAAAGTTTTAAAAAATATTGGAAATGATAACAAATCAATAAATTAATAAACAAATAAACGAATGAACGAATAAACGAACAAAAAATATTGGTTTGAACTACTGAAAACTACAGCCTCTTTCTTAAAAAAATAAAGCGAATCCAGAAGACCTCGAATTGAATTAATAAACCAAAGCCACGTGACGATTATTTAAAAACAATGCGCAAGCGCAAAGGAAAGTAAATAAACTTGATGATCAATCAACAAGAACCCATTTTGACTTGTGATGATAAGTCAACTATACGAAACTATAAGTTTACCGTTAAGGGGAATTAAATAATCAAACTCTGGCTTACCTCTCTTTATCACAAGCTTTCAAGCTTCCAAGAATCGATGAAACACGCAAGAATTAAAATCATTGAAAAAAAAGCAAACAAACATTGTTTCTTATTCTTCGACGAGTTTATTGAAAGGAACTTGACAGCTACACACGGTTTTATATATAAAAAAACTTGCTATTGTTAAAGAAGCACGAAAATATGTATGGTATGCATTAATTAATAACTGACCAATCGCTAATAATTTTCTTACTGTTAGCCCTAACCCTAGCAATGTCAAAACCTACCCTAACCCAACCAAGGAAAATGAGAGTTAGGGTATTAGGTACAACTTGTTTAGGGTTTGTGCTAGGGTTAGAAACCCTAACCAGGTTCACCTAACATACAAGCACTAACCACACACATGTTAGGGTTAAAACCCTAGCACAGGTTGACCTAACATACAAGCAATAACCACACCCAGGTTAGGGTTAAAACCCTAGCACAAACCCTAATCAGGTTGGCCTAACATACAAACACTAACCACACCCATGTTAGGGTAAAAACCCTAGCCCTAACCCTAACCAAGTTTACCTGATATACAAAAATTTGCCATACCGGTGTTAGGGTTAAAACCCTAACACAAACTTGAACCAGGATAGACTTAAAACCCTAACGCTTTTTTTTTTGTCTTCTTTCAAGTAACGAGGTAATTTTCAATAAATTTAATTTATGGCTGCACTTAAACAAAATACGGTTTTATTTTTGTAGAAGACATTATATTATCAAATATGTATTATTGAGGATTATTGAAAGGTCATGAATTATTAATACCTTAAAATATAATAAGATAAAACCGGAAAAAGGTGACGGCTGCGTAGCGTTATCATTGCATCTTATGTGATTTAAAAAACAATAAATAAATAAATGGATATAAAAATAAAATAAAGTTTAATAAAAGGGGGCAAAAAGCAGGTTTATAAAATATCACCCGCTTCACATCTCGACCCTCATCCACCTACTTTGCACCTCAACGCCTTTAACCATTGTACCACTACTCAGAAGACGCTAGTTAACTCGCAGTAGTACTATAAGTACTGAAAGCCAAATGATGACCAAACGCGTCAAACGCGAGAGAGAGAGAGAGAGAGAGAGAGAGAGAAGAAGAAGAAGAGAGCGCCCTTACGATATCGAACCTCCCCAGCCGTTAATCATTCGACCCAGAACTTATAATCATTCTTCCACATAGTACACAACAGGAATAACTTGTATAAGAATGCTATAAATAGTGCGAGTCCGATTGACTGCAAAGAGGAATTCGCAGTTATATTCAAGGGAATGACAAGTAGTGGTGTTGATTCAGAAAAAATCACTTACTTGTTGATAATGATTGTGATTCGTTTGATCCTGTGAAGATCAGAACATGACAGCATCAAGACAGCAGTCTAATAACTGTGTCCATTGATAATCACCACGTGAATGCATTGCTCACAGACACTTTGGATTGCGTGGAATGTTTTTCACGTCACTACATAACTCGTTATCCCCTCGAGAAAATGTGAATAGACCTTATTTGCTGTGGGCGTAATGTTTTCTCAATTCAGACCTCTTGGGAATACAAATCTTTGTTTGAGGTTTATCCATATTAATGTATCTTCTCAAGCGTTACCATTAAACAAAGGAAAAAGTCCCAAAGGAATGACACGTGACCTGTAATTGGAAAACAAATACGTCCAAGCGAATAAAGTCTATTGAATGTCCAAATGTTAGTAATGAAAAGACAATACACTCAAAGTAAGAATCATTTTTCTTTTATTAGAAAACAAGCACGTATATTATTTAATGGCACGAGGGAATGTCTAAACACTGCTTTAAAACAATGTATAGCCATTTAGCGATAATTAGCTAAGTTTTTTCAAGGCGCCATCGGCAACCGCGCAGCTTACAATCATGAGTAGACAATTAGTATGTTAGTACATCATACCTCCAATTGGGGTAGACTATCGAACCGGGAGACAATCCTCTTGTCCACAAATTACTAGTCTAAAAGAGACTAGTAGACAATTCTATTGTTTTCTTTTGTGCGTATTTGACTATTATGTGAATATGTACACTAACTACCAGTAACTGTTTCACGATCTGAGGAATATTACTCTATAGGTCTATTAGTAATAGCTCATTAGTGCCGAAAAAAAAATTCAAAACAATGGCGTCCTGGTGATTGTTCAATAGTAGATGTTCTTGCGAACCTATTTAGATCTATTTGGGTTTAATGTCTTTCTATTTCAGACCACGTGTCATTCTCTTATGTATGATGTCTTTGTTTACCGTTGACTCATGAAAAAATAAGTTAATTCAGGTAAGCCTAAAAATAACCTTATTCTTAAGAGAATGACACGTTTTGTGAAATTGAGACGACGTTGCCTCCAGCGCGGAAGATCGAGTAACTTTATAGCCCTTTCCTCACTCAGTCTCCACCCCACCCCACCCCACCCCACCTCACCTCACCTCGTCACCCTTTATGTGGATATACGATATATATATAGTAATTAGTGCCCTTTCCCCACTCCTCTTCATCCCACCCGGTCACCCTTTATGTGGATATACGATATATATATAGTAATTGGTGCCCTTTCCCCACACCTCTCTACCTCACCCCACCCCGTCACCCTTTATGTGGATATGTGATTATAAGCAGGGCTAAAAAACGAGCCCGCGGTTTCGTCGTAAATCGCGGGCTCACAAATAAAATCACAGGAAGCTCAATCTAGATTAAATTTGAAATGAAAATAAAATCATAATGAACGTCTTCTAAGATTTAATGATTTTTCTGTTTTCTCGTGTTAGTTAGCAGCCTATCTTTACTTCAAAAAACTAAAATTTAATAAAAATCATATTATTATCTGCATTTTCTACTTGCCCAAATTGGGTTTCCTGTGTAGTTTATCGTAAAAAATCTTTAATTTTGGGAAAAAGTGCAAAAGTTAAGCTCGTTTCTGAAAAGTTAAGAATAATTTCCGCATCAGTTCATTGCCCAATGACTAAGGCTTAATATATTTTTTGTAGAACTTTTTTAGAGCTTGTACAAAAATGATGGTCGCTGAAAACCTCGAACCATTTCGATTTTAGATCATATGTTTTTCTAGTCATCATGAATGATCATTGGCGCATGCGCTCACGTTTTTCAGCCCTGCTTGATATATATATAGTAATTGGTGCCCGTTCCCACTCCTCTCCACCCCACCCCACCCCGTCACCCTTCATGTGGATATACGATATATAGTAATTGGTGCCCTTTCCTCACTCCTCTTCACCCCACCCCGTCACCCTTTATGTGGATATACGAGTAATTGGTGCCCTTTCCCCACTCCTCTTCACCCCACCCCGTCACCCTTTATGTGGATATACGATATACATAGTAATTGGTGCCCTTTCCTCACTCCTCTCCACCCCACTCCACCCCGTCACCCTTTATGTGGATATGCGATATATATAGTAATTAGTGCCCTTTCCCCACTCCTCTCCACTTCGCCCCGTCAACCTTTATGTGGATATACGATATATATAGTAATTGGTGCCCTTTCCTCACTCCTCTTCACCCCACCCCGTCACCCTTTATGTGGATATGCGATACATATATATAAATTTGATCGGCCGTTCCTCCTATCTGTCAGACTCAAGCCGCCATTCTTGATGTCGATATACGATATATATAGTAATTGGTGCCCTTTCCTCACTCCTCTCAACCCCACCCCGTCACCCTTTATGTGGATATGATATACATATATAGTAATTGGTGCCCTTTCCCCACTCCTCTTCACCCCACCACGTCACCCTTTATGTGGATATACGATATATATATATATAAATTGGTGCCTTTTCCCCACACCTCTACACCTCACCCCACCCCGTCATCCTTTATGTGGATATATGATATGTATAGTAATTGGTGCCCTTTCTATACAGTATAGGTAATCATATGCTTTCGGGTACAAATTGGAATTAGAGAGCGAATCAAAAATCAGTTGCCTTGAAATATTTCAGGAATGTTTCTAGTGTTTTTAACCAATTATGATTGGTCGAGAAACGTTCTTAAAATATTTTTAAGCGCCCACGGTTTTTCGATTTCGAAAAATGTTTACCTTTTTATTAACATCAAGATGCTCTTTCCATTTCTGGAAGTTCATTTTGACACTTGAGCTTGAGGTTGTGGTAATGTGATTTGCAATGCTCATTTCTACTAGTATAGGTAATCATTTCCCCACTCCTCTTCGCCTCACCCACCACGTCACCCTGTATGTGGATATACGATAGTCAAAGAGGTTCCTCTATTGCACAATATTTCTGGGCCCCTTTCCATACCCCCTTTCCTAAATTGGAATTTAAGGAAGTTGAGGATAACTAGTATTCTTAGGGAGGCATTTTTTGGAACCACAGTTTGTTACTGTTTTATGAAGCCTGGTTAACACTAGTGACGTAATCGTAATCGTAAGCAACTTACGCAAACTCAATAGCGTACTGCTCATTAACAGTGCTCGTCTTTTTTCACACCTCAGTGATAACTACGCTACTGAGTCTGCATACGTTGCTTACGATTACGACGCTAGTGTGAACAAGGCTTGATTGATTTAAAACAAGGTCTTACTGAAAACAATTTTATTAGACACTGGATACATGGTCAGTGAGACACTACTGTGTAATGATATTTAATATTTTTCTGGAATAATTGCAAAAAAGAGAAATTTTCGATATTTAAGTGCCATCAATCTAAAAAGAAAATTGATTAGAAAAATATAAAAGTTTTTACATATTTTGCATTTTTGTTAAGAGTGATGGCAACCCATGAAACAGAAACTAAGAGTTAAAGTCTAATAGACAAATACACACCAAAGAAAAAAAGGGAAAAAATTGGTATAGGCCTTTTGCACTAACAGGTCACGTGACCAGACCACCATTAGATTAAGCTTCAGTGTCAAAAGGAACTCCCGAAATGGAATGAGACAGACAGATGCCATCTCTCCTGTGTCAAACATTTTGAGCTGAAATTTCACCTTTTTACTAACATCAAGATGCTCTTTCCATTTCTGAAAGTTCGTTTTGACACTTGAGCTTGAAGTTGTGGTAACGTGATTTGTACTGCTCATCTCTACTAGTATAGGTAATCATACGCTTTCGTGGCAAATTGGAATTACAGAGCGAATCAAAAACCGTAGGCGCCTGGAAATATTTCAGGAACGTTTTTATTGTTTTTAGCCAATCAGAAGTTGCTCTTTAACCACAAAAGATAAGGACTACGTCTCTGATTGGTCGAGAAACATTCTTAAAATATTTCTAAGCACCCACGGTTTTTCGATTCGCACTGTAATTTTCGTGAGTGTGTTTTTCACAGGGCTCAAAATAGCATGAGCCCATAGTGGTTAACGTCACTGCTCTCAGCCAATCAGAATCAAGTACATTTTTCATGTTTTTTTCACTTTTGTAATTCATACCATTTTTTCTGTCAAACATCTTGAACTGAAACTTCACCTTCTTACTAATATCTAAATGCTCTTTCAATTTCTGAAGTTTATTTTGACACTGATGGTTGATTTTTGGGGAAGGTAGTCAAGTGACCTGTTAGTGCAAAAAGCCCATTGTTCTTTTAAAGAAGCAATAGCACACTTTTTCCATATGTTTTTAGGGTGTGAGTACACATAGCAAGATCTTGATCAAGGCTCAATGCAGAGAAAGGAATATTTATAACTTTATTGCTGCTCTGGAGCCTCCAGATCAAATGGTCAAAAGCCAATCATAATGTATGGTTCATATTAGTCTACTAGTTTGTTTAAAGTAAGTGGCTAACTAACATCAAAATTATGGCAACGGAGCATTTAATTTACTGATAACTTTTCTAGCAGTCGTGCAAAATTTGCTCCTATCTGTGCCTGAGCGAAAATAATTACATACATATTAACTATGATGAAACCGTTCTTAATATTTCTGCTAATTAAGGCTAAGGTCGCATACATTAAGCTGTTCTTTAAAAGTTCTATTGCAAAAACACTCCTTTTCTCTTTTTCTTTTGTAGAAGAGTTCTTTGCAATGAAACTTTATAACAACAGCTAAATGTGTCCTTGGTTTTAGAAGTCTGTACTGTAAGACAAAGTCTCCTCCACTTTCCAAGGTCTCCTCCACTTTTCCATACAGTGTTTGCCAGTTCGTAAATCCATTCCACGATCCAAGACCTGATAGAAAAATGCAGCGATGCTATGTTAATGGCAACACATAACTGTGACAACCACATTGAAACAATACTATTACTGGCATTCCTGCATTTCAATAATATAATCATGATGGGTGTGATAAAGAAATGGGAGAAACCATAAATATCACTATCACCATAATCACCACCACCACCACCACAACAACAACCACTAACACCTTCAACTTAACATTATCCTATTCACCATGATCATCTCATTATAATCATCATAAACATCATAATCACCATAATCACCACCGCCAGCACAATTTCATCCTCATCATCATCACAACCAACACCATTATCAACCAACTCACCGCCACTTATCGTCATATCCCCTTTACCATTATCATACCTCCACCATCATTACTACCATCCCTATCATCACCTTCGCCATCATCACCACTTTTGTTTACCTCTAATGAAACAAATATCACAGAATGTGATACTTAGACAGGTCAATAACATCAGACATAACTACTGGAATGACAGTGTATATCAATAGAGATAATTAAGATGATCATATAACAATGAAACCTCAAGAATAGAACTTATAAAAGCCTAAAGTAAACCTACATACGAAAAAATCAACCTTACCTGATTTTCAGAAGACGTTTTACTCCAGACTTCGCAAATGAATCGTGATCATCTTCATCGTCATTTGTGGGTGGATTCTGAGCCTTCTCTCCGGTTGGGGTACTGGGTGTACTGCGGTACTACTGAATGTTCGATGCCTCTGACTGATGAACCTTGCTGATGATGCTCCCTAAAGACAAACAAGAATAACATCATTCTTTAGTTACTTTGAAAGTGGACCACATTTAGTATAACACTCAGTGCACAATCTAGCTTCTTGAGTTTTCATTGTACATGTCTAGTGAGTATGGCTTGGTTTGGCTCGGTTCCATGACTGTTTTGCGTGACACATTCTTCTCTGTTTGGGGCTGTCGTCCCTAGACTAATCAGATCACAATGTCAATCATTTAGACCACTTGTTTGTAGTTTGGCCTTTGATTCATATTTTGCAAGAATCGACTCTGGATCGAACAGCGTAATTAAAGATTCTTGTCATATTTGCCTTCCCTTTGCTTGCCTGTAATGATACCTGATTTTAATCAATGTAATCCAGTTATAGTTTGTCAGTAATACGATATTAGAATAAGACATTGTAATACAATGTATTGTCATATCTGATTAATAAGCTGACGTCATTAGACATACGGGACTTTCGCAGAGATGTAACAGGAGTGTAATGGCCGACAACCATCTGCTGTTATACCGAGTAATAAATGAAGTTGTTTAACCTAGTTTCCGGGCTCTTGGTTACAACATAATTGGCGACGAGGACCGGATTTAAAGAGTAACCGGTAGGGTGATCTGTAAAGGAAAGGTACAGCATCCAGGAAGTCAAAATTCCAAGGGAATTCGTCGAACAAAGCGGCCAGGGCGGCGGTATACGGTTGTCTAAACAAGTTCGATCCGAGAACACAGACGTAGGAGGATTATGTCGAAGTAATGGTACATTACTTTCGAGCTAATGACATTACAGAGGGAGAGAAAAAGAGGGCTATATTGCTGGCCACAGTAGGAGAGAAAACTTACGCGCTGATAAAAAGCCTTTGTGTAACTGCCACAACGGTTCGACTGATTTATTTCCAACTCAATTTTGTCCAAAACGGTTAAATAACAACTTAAATTCTTGACTTTTTGGGGACAAAATAGGTGAAAACACTGTGGCCTTGTGGCCGCCATGGCAGTACCCGAACTGCGCATCCTCGGCCCCCAACCACAGGGAATCCACTGCGCTTACACTTTGTCATCCAATGTCTCCAGCCGAAAAGTCATTCAAGGAATTAGTCAAATTGGTTCAGGATCATCGTACACCGAAACCGTCAGAGATTGTACAGAGGTACAAGTTTCACACTCAAGTGAGGAATGACGGAGAAACAGTACAGGAATATGTAGCGGAAATGCGAAGCCTGAGTAAATACTGTAATTTTGGGGATACCCTTAATACCATGTTGAAAGACAGATTGGTAGTGGGAGTAAATGATGACCAGATACAAAAGAAGCTTCTGAGAGACACAATTCTGTCCTTTGAAAAGGCCATGAGTATAGTCATAGCAATGGAAACTACAAGTCAAAATTTACAGGAATTACATAAGGTTAGCCAGAGTACCCCAAGTATTGCCCCAAGTGGTAATATCAATAAAATGTATACCAAGGGTGCTAGTAGGGGATCAAAAGGTCAGAATCTTCCCCGGGGCAAGTCAACCCAGAAGGGTAAACACAACAGTGCACATAAGAAGGCAACCAAAGATTGCTTCAGGTGTGGAGGTTCATCCCCCCTTTCAAATGTCCATTTAAAAATCAACAGTGTTTTTCCTGTAAAAAGGGTCATACCAAGGCCATGTGTAGGGAAAGACTCAAATCCAAGAACTGTAATTTAGTAGAACAGAACCAAGAATTGGAATTTGAGGAACCTTTCCACTATATTAGTGATAATAGGGGAAAACCAATCATTGTGGTAGTAGAAGTGAAGGGAAATACAACCTCTTTTAAGCCACTGAAGTTTGAGCTAGACACAGGGTGCCCAGTAACCCTGATAGATGAAGGAACAATCAAGGGGACATTTGGGGACATCATCACAGTATGTAACAATCAATACCCATCGAGGATTGTTCACCTATACCCGACTTCCTTTTGGAGTGTCCAGTGCAACCACCATATTCTAGAGAACCATAGAGGGCCTCCTGCAAGGGATTCCCTGGGTTGGAGTTTACATTGATGACACTTTGGTCACGGGAACGAGTGATGCAGAGCATTTGCAAGTGCTGGAACAAGTATAAGCACTTCAAGAAGGTACAAGCACTTCAAGAAGCTAAGAACGTCTCGGAGCTGAAATCCTACTTAGGACTGTTGAACTACTACAATCGGTTCTTGCCAAACTTAGTAACAGCCTTAGCACCGTTACATAAGTTATTGCGAAGTGAGGAAAGCTTTGAGAAATCCAAACAGCTGATCATGTCCACAGACGTGTTGGTTCATTACATCCCGGACCAAGAGGTAGTATTGCAGTGCGACGCTTCGCCATACGGCGTTAGAGCGGTACTGTCGCATCGCTTGGCCGATGGCACAGACAAACCAATCGGGTTTGCAACTAGGACCCTCAATGCTGCTGAGAAGTCGCGACTGGATCTCCCCTTTTCTCCACCTACTATAGCTTTAGAACACAATAGAAATCATTGACCATGAAGGAGTTTTTATATCTGATTTCAAACACTCATGAATAATTAATGAGCATTTGGGCCTATCAAAAGCCTCAAATCAGTCACATGCATGAGGCTTT
>JAAAQI020148101.1:0-11085 GCA_011800005.2 Stichodactyla mertensii
AAACATCTTTATGTATATCACTTACATCGAGATTTCTCGATATGAAGTGAAGCGATTTCTTTCAACTCTTGCTACAAAATAAATTAATTCAATTGCAACAGTTTGCGCTCGACATTTTGCTTTAATACACTTCTCCTGCTTGAATTTTAGGAGATTGATTTAAATGTTTTGTTTTCACTTTGTTTTGACGCACATAAAACTTTTACCGATTATATCTCGAAAACGCTCTCATAGAATTTGATTTAATTTACTAGAGCTAAGGATAATTATGCTTACTATAAGATCACAAGAACATTTTCTCTAAATAACCCTAGAAGCCAAGAAAATCAAGAATATGTAAAAAGAGGAATTCTCCCTTACCGTTGCCATAGTAACGCCGATCGCCCTATAACATACGTCATCAGAAACTTTCAACTTTCTCTAACACACTTGTAGTACTCAATTTACAATTTGTTCCTTCACGAATGCATAATATTTTTTCGAACGTGATCGGTATTGCTACTCAGAAACTGGGATGAGCCACCTTAATATTTCGAAACTCACTTTATTGTTACAACACAACGTACGTATTTTCTATGTTGCTACAGACATTTTTTGTCTCTCCCATTCATGCGAAGATCCACTCGATCTGTTTTGGATAGATAAACTAAAAGCAGCTCGATAAATTTTCTAGAAAATGTTCTAAACGAAACTAACTTCGCACAAGTCACAAACGGAAGTAATAAATTCATTACCCTTGAAACAAAGAAGTGACAATTCTTGGAAATACCACGCCGTCCAGCTGAGCGGAAATAAATTTTCTAACCAATCACAGTCCGTTGTAATTTTTCATGGCCGGCCCTACGTTGAAGCACTTATTTTCTACCGGAAAACAATCAAAAATTTAATCCCATGTATTTTGAGTTCCAGAAGAGTCCAAAACTATTGAACAGACTGAAATTTTATCTCATGGTGAATTATCTAAAATCCACGCGAGAAATGATTTTGAAAACAAAGAGTGAGGGCCGGAGATTTTGTCCAACAGTGCTTTGCGCATCAATTGCTCGATCACTACGCGACAATGACAGAAAAACCAATGAAATTTAATTATATTCGGTCAAGCGTCTCCGATGCTGAGTTCCAAGAAGTTTCGTTTTCATTTAGGAGGCTCCTTAGTTCCTTCTACGTCTTACCCTCTGTGATAGTATACACGATCAATCCATTCGTAAATTACGCCCTTTGAAAGATGTTCGCACCTTTTTCAATGCCTCACAATTCTACTGTTTTTCAATTGGGGAGAAAAACGTACGTTGTTGAAGAGTCTCTTGGGAAAGGCGGTTTTGGTAGAGTTTACAAGGTGAGAGAGGATGGCAGAGAGGATGGCAGTGTTTACGCGCTGAAAGAGATACAAGTTGAGAATCAAGAAACAGTTAAGAAAGGGGCTAATTATATTCGGTCAAGCGTCTCCGATGCTGAGTTCCAAGAAGTTTCGTTTTCATTTAGGAGGCTCCTTAGTTCCTTCTACGTCTTACCCTCTGTGATAGTATACACGATCAATCCATTCGTAAATTACGCCCTTTGAAAGATGTTCGCACCTTTTTCAATGCCTCACAATTCTACTGTTTTTCAATTGGGGAGAAAAACGTACGTTGTTGAAGAGTCTCTTGGGAAAGGCGGTTTTGGTAGAGTTTACAAGGTGAGAGAGGATGGCAGAGAGGATGGCAGTGTTTACGCGCTGAAGGAGATACAAGTTGAGAATCAAGAAACAATTAAGAAAGGGGCAAATGAGATCAAGTTATTGAAGACATGTAACCACGATCATATTGTACGCTTCCTTGATGCGAGCTTATCTTCCTCTGCCGTGCTGATCTTGATGGAATACTGTGAAGGCGGAAATCTCAACAGTCGTCTAGCTGGACCCATTGATATTAATACTAGCCTTCGATGGATGAGAGAGCTGGCCGATGTTGTTAGTTATTTACATTCTAGAAACATCGTTCATCGTGATCTGAAGCCAGGTAACATTCTACTGACGCGCAACGAATCCATCAAGTTGGCGGACTTTGGTCTGGCCAGAGAATATGCTGTCTTGAAGGAATGTAACGCCACATTACCAGACCAAGCTTTTGTGTCTCATCTACTAACTACCGTTTACATGGCTTCAGTGCTAGGAACTCGTTTTTGGATGGCTCCAGAGGTTTTTAATGGGCACTATACAGAGAGTGCAGACATCTATTCTCTTGGTTTAATATTCAATGCCATCCTAACACGTACATGGAATCGTAATGTAATGGTGCTTGGACTGTTTGAACTGATTGATGGTATGCTAGATTACAACCCCAAGAACAGGCCTAACGCACTAAAAGTACTTGAAAAGTTAAAATCCATTGCCTTGGTGACTTCTCACTTCTCAACAAACATGGTCCCAAACCAGAACATGAATCCTACGGTCTCCTCCACGTATGTCCAAGCTGCACCCTCCCATATATGGCCATGAAAAAGCTTAAGGGGCTGTTTATATGAAGGCGAGTTGTCCCTGCTAGCCGGGATAACTCCTTTATTTTGTGCATTTGTCGGTTTAGCACCAGTTCAAGCCAATGAATAATGAGTAATGCCTCTTTGATTTTAAGGCTAAATTTAGAGATACGTACTGTATTGGTAGAGATGAGCCAACCAATCACACAGAATGCCAAGGAGAACTCGAAGATAAACTGTTACGGATTTTTAATTCAATGTTTTAGTTTCAATGTTTTTCATGTACACTGGTCTTCGTTTGTAGTTTGTTCGTTTTTCTATCGAATTGTGAATCATTTCTTAAAACAATTGAAAAAATGTCTATTAAAATGATTTGTTACTAAAATAATTTTCTGATGAAAACGGGTTGTGCTTTTTTTCTTGTTTGTGTGTGTTGGGAATTGGGCTTCCTTTCCTTTCTTTTCTTTTCCTTTCCTTTCCATTCTTTTCTTTTTTCCATTCCTTTCCTTTCCTTTCTCTTTCTTTTCTTGACGAGCCTTCGAGAGACTGCCATCCGATCACAAAACGTAAATCATTTTAATACTCCAGTTTCGAGTTCTCTGATGCTCTGTGCTCTTTTTCTTGTAGAATATTCATGTCTTTCATTGAAAGTCCGTGGAATTTCAAAGTGTTTGTATTGTTGGTGTGTATTCTTTACTTTATCGTTGATATTTCTGAATATTTTAACACTGAAATGAGGCCAACACTGAGCAACAGGGGTCGCTGACTACCGGCTGACGGACAACGTAGATTGGCTAAGAGAAGAATACAAAAGACGTCAAAACAATAGAACGAAGCAAACAATAGCAATCAAAAACAAAAGATGAGTTGCCTCCTTTTGTTTGATTGTCTGTTGGTTTTGTTCTCTCAGCCAATCTACGTTGTCCTTCAGCCGGTAGTGTATTACCCAGCAACAGAGAACTCCAAACTGGAGTATTGCACCCCACGCTGATAATCGATGTATTCCTAAGAATTCTTCTCTTAATACTGACCACACGACAATGAGTAATAATAATTCACTGGTTCTGTTTCTGTTTGCATTCAGAGAGGTAATGGGCACAAGTTGAAAATTCCAATGGCGTCTTCTTGTAGATTTGAATGTTCACACAATGTTTGACATGATAACTGGTTCGTTTGATATAACTTTGGTTTCTCATATAACTTTGGCTTTTCATATAACTTTGGCTTTTTGTATAACTTTGGCTTTTCGACCCTACTTGTAGTCTCTCCGCTTTTTACTGCCGGGGCAGTTCTCTCGCGGATGGGAGAGGTGAGGACCATATTACTTCGGCGGGTCTCTTCGTTATTTACTGTCACACGGACAGCTGCTCCTGGGAGAGCTCGCTCACGAATGAAAGCGGTTTTTTAATTCTGACCACACGACAATGAGTAATAATAATTTACTGGTTCTGTTTCTGTTTGCATTCAGAGAGGTACTGGGCACAAGTTGAAAATTCCAAGAAAAGTCACCAGACTATATAGGCTCATTGAATATATTTATGTTTATCTAGAAACTTTGTTGCTCGTCGCCATTATATTTTAAATTTTAACCCTTAAATCCGTCTTACGTCGGGATGACTTCACCACGCACACCTAATACTCTGGTCGTACAAGGAAGAAACTACGTTGTAGAACAGTCTCTCGGAGAAGGTGCTTTTGGTAAAGTATACAAGGTGAGAGAGAATGGCAGATCAGGCAGTGTTTACGCGCTGAAAGTGATACAAGTTGAGAATCAAGAAGCAGTTGAGATGGTACGAAAGGAGATTAACATATTGACAAAGTGTAGCCACGAAGACGGAAAAAAAACCGAAGGTAAATTATGACTGGGCCTGCCACAGGGCAGCCCAGTAAAAACGGAGACACACGATGCATTTCTAGACTGGTCTACTACAGATAGCCCAGTAATTATTGGTAATATTAGCAGTGTAGCTCCTTCTATATTGATTGTGTTGTCATGCATGAGAAATCGAAAGTGTTTATCGCTTATAACGAAATAACTTACAGGGTTCCTATAGCTTTAATCTCCTTCGCAGCCGTTTATAAATTTGACCGACACTAATAACAGCTACGAACGAAGGAGACTATACAGCTTTCGGGCTTTTAAAATTTTCGAACTATCCAAAATTAGAATTTGCGATACTGCCTCTAACTTCCAAACTCCAACTTCCACAATCGATGCCTTGATTGTTCGAAAATCTTAAAGAAAGATCTCCACGAACGACACTTCGCCTAGCAAGCTACATGCTAGCTCCGTATTCATTACTGAATTATACTTAAAAAGGTATCTCTTATAGACCTATTGTAATTTACTGGAAAATTGGACTTGTTTTAACTCAATAACTCACAGAACCCGCGAAAAGTCACGCAGCATTTCAGTCACAAAAATATTTTTTATTTTTGCATTTGAAATTTTAAAAGACTATACTGAGCTTACCGTAAAATACAAAGAAAACTTTCATAAAAGCACAGCAAAAGATAAGCAAGTTAGATCTTGTATAAACTGTCACAAAATGGCGGTATTAACTCTTGTAATCCCAAAGCCCCAGTAATAAAACAGACGGTGGTTCCCCTCCCAAAGGTTTCTTTTTGCTAAGGACAGTTCTGCCACGGACTTTCGTACCCAAACCTAATACCGAGCTTCATACATTCTAACGAGTGTTATGATTGGCCATTTGATACTGATGGAGTAAGAGGACAGTTCTGCCACGGAGGTCCGTTCTACCACGGTACAGATTTCGCCATGGGAATTCCCCAGCGTGAAAGCCTCCCTGTTTCTGTTTGCATTCAGAGAGGTACTGGGCACAAGTTGAAATTCCAAGAAAAGTCACCAGACTAACTATCACCAGACTACATTTTCACTGAGAAACTTTGAAGAAACTTTGTTGCTCGACGCTTTTATATCCAACCCTTTAATCCGTCTTACCTCGGGATGACTTCACCGTACCAGCTGAGAGGAAATAAATTCTCTAACCAATCACAGTCCGTTGGGATTTTTCGTGGCCGGCCCTACGTTCAAGCACGATTTTCAACCTGAAAACAATTGGAAATTTAATCCGATGTATTTTGAGGCCTAGAAAAGTCCAAAAGTGTTAAACAGAGTGAAATTTTATCTTTCTGTTATCCAAAAACCACGCGAGAAGTGATTTTGATTCACTGTGTAATCAAGTTAACAGTTCGCATAACCTTTTGAAAATGTATACGGCATCTGTTCCTCAAGATGTTGTCGAAGTAGGCAGCAAAAACTACGTTGTAGAACAGTCTCTTGGAGAAGGCGCTTTTGGTAAAGTATTCAAGGTGAGAGAGGATGGCAGCTCAGGCAGTGTTTACGCGCTGAAAGTGATACAAGTTGAGAATCAAGAAGCAGTTGAGGAAGTGGGAAATGAGATCGAGTTATTGAAGATATGTACCCACCACGATCATATTGTAAGTCTCTGCGGATTCAGTATCAGCCAGATACAGATACTCATCTTGATGGAGTTCTGCGAAGGCGGAAATCTCAACAGACGTCTAGCTAGACTCAGTGATAGCGACACTAACTTTCGATGGATGAGAGAGATGGCCGATGCTATTAGGTATTTACATTCTAATGGCATCGTTCATCGTGATTTGAAGCCAGAAAACGTTCTACTGACAGGCAACGAGTCCATCAAGTTGGGAGATTTTGGTCTAGCCAGAGAATATGCTGTCTTGAAGCAACGTAATGCCACACGATCAGACCAAGCACTTGTGTCTTATCTAACCACAGTTTACATGGATTCAGTCTTAGGAACTTCTACTTGGATGGCACCTGAGGTCCTAGATGGGCACTATACTGAGAGTGCAGACATATTTTCTCTTGGTACAATATTCTACGCCATCCTAACACGTACCTTTATATCAGATGGGAAAGAGGAGTACTATGGAGCTTTTGTCAATGACTTCAATGGCCAAAAGATAGGCCTCGGGATGGCAATGAGAAGGAATCGGAATGTAATGGTGCCGCTGGCTGGACTGTCGAGATCTACAAGGGAGCTGATTTGTGGTATGCTAGATTACAACCCCAGGAACAGACCTAACGCACGACAAGTACTTGAAAAGGTGGAATCCATCGCATACCTTGGTGACTTCTCACCTCCCAACAAACACGGCCCCAAACCTGTACATGCACCAAATAACATACAAGCTTACCGCCAGGCACCGCTTCCCCGACAATATCCTATGGTCCCTTCTCCGATCCCCAACCTTACTTCGCCCTCCCCTTCGCCTAACAGACAGATGCCCCTACAAGCACACGTCCCAGATGCACCCCAGTATCGGCAAGCACCCGTTCCCAACAGATTCGTCCCTCCCCACCGTCCATCTCCTTCTCCTAACTTTGGTTCACCCTCCCCCAACATTTACAGCCCTCAACCAATAGGTAGAATTCGTCCAACTCCTACCTATATCTCGCCAAGTGCACTTATCAGGCAACTACCATCACAAAGACATATTATTCCAGTAAATGCACGTCCAGCACTCATGAGAACACCTGCACATATTCGTCTACATACCCCTGCACGACACACAAGACCTGGACACTTTGTTCCCTCTCCTAGACACACGCCCAATAGGTTTAGATGATTCAGTTAGAGTGGTTTTCATTAACCCGTAAAACAAAGTGTACTAATTGAGTGTAATAGTCAGATAGACACAAAAACCAAAAGAACCAAAGTGTAATAATACGCTTAAGTGTATTTCACGGGTTAATGAAAACCACTATTATACATCCATTTGATAAATTCATCAAGTTTTGAAAAGATCCACGAGTGAGCCTAGCGAGCAAGGGATAGATTTTAATAGACCTTTTTACTAATACAGCGGCCATCTTGAATATATTAATTTTTCATTGTTTAAATCTCAATATTATGGGATGTCCAGGGGGCAAAGCCTTTGTTTGAAGATGGCCCCTGTACTTGTAAAAAGGTCTGTTGTGCAGTTGAAGCATGGTTCGTACAGATTCCTCAGTGCAAACTTCCAAAACTTTTCCAAAGCCTGTTGACTCAAATTTCCAAAACTGCTGACCAAGTGCCAGCGAGCATTGATTTGCAGCAGGCAAAAAAACCCCAGGAATTTTCCAAAACTTTCCAGGTCCTGGAAAAATGTATTATCAATTTCCAAAACTTTCCAAGACCCGTACGAACCATGAGTTAAAGTTCGTCTCTAGCTAAACGCCATGTAATGTAAAATATTTATTTCATTAGTTCATTGCTAGACTGATTCCGTAAGTCGTAGTTTTCGCTCCTTTGTTCTTGGTGGTCGCGACAAAAAAGTCGACAGAGAGCGAACTGGAACCGACTTATGGAATCAGTCTAGTTAATTGCAATCAGTCTCGAAAGCATTATTTTGTCTACTCATTGAAATAAATTCAGAAAAGCTCAATTTATTTCCCACTTTTCAACTCATTTTAAAAATTTATTGATAAGACAAGAAAGTTGGTTACAAAGTAAATATTCAAAAGAAATTAAATTGTTTGTTAGATAAAGAAGAAAATGACTTTGTACAAAGTTCACGGATATTGAGATTTCGTGTGACTTGGAAACGTACAATGGCTTTACCTTCCACGTGATTTCTCATTCTGAACCAATCAAACGGCCAGAAATTTATCAATCACTCAATCAGTCTTGAATGTGGCGCAACAAGTAACCGAACGTTTCCCACTCATACGATATCAACGATTATGTTTGTCATTTTGGTTATAAAAACGTGTTATTTCACCCCATTGCGAGACCTTTGATCTCCAATTCACGCGAGTATGCATAAGTACAGAGTTTTGTACTATTTACAAGATTTTGTACTGGCTTACTAACTTGATCAAAAAGCTTACAAAATCTGTTAAAAACAAAACAGTTTACACTAATATGAAAGCAACTGCTTCATTAGATCCACATTTCTTTACTAAAACATCCGTTAATATTATCTACTCTAATATCACTTGATCTTTCATCTTGATCAGCTTTTGGTTACACAAGAAATCGGGTCTTTAACGCTAATTCGAATCAGTGTGGTATTTACAAAACAAACTAGTTTAGTCCTAGGTTATTTATCATTACTTCATGTTATAATCATACAAGACCACTCATATTGTAAAACTTACTTTAAGCCAGTTAACATGCAATAAAATGTTGTTGACTACATCTACAGCTTTAACTGAAGTATCTGGCCCTAGTTAGTTAGCAATTTTCCATGCAGCAATGAGATAATCAACGTAAATCTAGTAGCCATAACCCCCAGAATACCCTCCCTGTTGGTACGTGCCTTGCTGCTGATAGTAGGCTGGGTACTGTTGCTGGTAGGTCTGGTTCGCTGCTTGTTGGCCAGTCTGTTGTGTCTGCTGTCCATATTGTTGGTAATTCTGATAGTATTGATTGTAGTTTCCATAGTTCCCTTGCTGCTGTGAGTACTGCTGCTGAGCGGGTTGTTGAGGGGCCTGCTGTTGCTGTCCATAATTGTAGTGCTGTTTGTGCGACTGTTGGTTGCTGTAGTTTCCACTATAACCACCACTGCCATAGCTGCCTCCTCCACCGCCATAGTTCCTTCCTCCTCCGTACCCTTTGTTGCCACCACCACCATAGCTCCTCCTATCCTGGTATCCCCCACCTTGATAACCTCCTCTTCCTCCTCGGTAGTTGTCTCTATGCCCTCCACGGCCACCACGCCCATACCCAGGAGACCCACCCCGTCTGTTCTGGGGACTACCGCGGTATCCTCCACCTCTTCTGTTATCATGTCGATAGTCTCTTGGTGGTCCACCGTACCATCCACCACCACCACCTCCACCACCACCGTGTCCTCCATAGCGGTGTCGTTCATGATGGCGTGGTCTCTTGTGCTCGGGTTCGCCACTTCCGCTGAAGGTGCGTCGTCGTTGGTAGTTGCCGTCCTTGATGTACTCTGCCACGATCTTCTTGGATGCCTCTTCATTTTGGTCAACGTAGATTACCTCGTCAAACATCTCACCAACTTTGGGGATCGTGAAACTCCCTGGATTAAATAAATATTACATACTGCATTAAATGGAAGCTCCAGTCAATCTTCCCTTCACTATTTTCTTTCCTTCCATTCTAAAGTTTTCTATTCTATTCTCCCACTTACGTTTCATATCACAGACTGCGTTAAACGGCAGCTCTATTCCCTCTTTCTTCCTGTCTTCTGTCCTTTGTTTCAGTACGTCGTGTGTTGGGATGCAAACCAAAGCCTTTCTCTTAAACCCTTCAAATGGACGCATCTTCTTATTCTGAGCTGACATGTACACGTTCGTCTATAGCACAAAGAATTCAAATTATTTAAGACTTATAACAATCTTAAACATGTTAAATGGTCAATGTCCGTCTTGGCCAAACGTATTGCTCTAAAACCCGAGCACAAAAAGACTGTGTGTGCGAAAACTCGGATAACATACCAACGTTTTTGATATAGCTGTAACTACGAAAAGTCAAAGCACTATCACCACACAGAATTAACGTCATCTAGTGAGCCAGTAAGCCGTTAAGTCATTTTGCATGGCACGTCCGTACCGCGGATTTTATCCGCAGTCAATAACTTCTATCCCGAATCACAAGATATGGGAGGTAAGCTTTTGTTCACAACCTTTACGCTCTAAAATAATGCATTTCCAGCACATGGTAATAAAACATCTCTCAAATACCTGGTCAAGTATATAATTTCTTTTCTTGGATGGCGCAATTTCAAATAATCGATGTAAGCATTTGGCTGCTTTGTCCATGTACTTATTGTACCCTCCAAGTTCTTGTTTCCTAGCAACACCAAGCAACTAAAACAAAAGAGGTAAAAAAATAGTTGTGTGCGTATTCACACAGACCTCTTTACCTTGGGTGTAATGTTCTCCCATTTCAGACCACGTGTCATTCCCTTGGGTATTATTTCTTTGTTTCTCGGTAGCACTTGAGTAGATACGTTAATATGGATGGGCCTCAATTGATATGTACCCTCAAACAAAGAATCTTATTCACAAGAAGATGACACATGGTCTGAATACACCCAAGGTG
The DNA here is from genome assembly GCA_011800005.2 of Stichodactyla mertensii. Lineage (NCBI taxonomy): Eukaryota > Metazoa > Cnidaria > Anthozoa > Actiniaria > Stichodactylidae > Stichodactyla > Stichodactyla mertensii. The sequence goes on from JAAAQI020148101.1 coordinate 10,518, forward strand.
AAGAGATCTATTGCGCTGTCTCTACTTGCTTGGTCGTGTGTTCAATACTTGGACACGCTTCTCATGTGAGTAGAAACGCTTGTTGGTTCTCTCCTGTGCTTCAAGGGTTTTTCTCCGGGTTGTTCGGTTTCCTCCCTCTACAAAAATCAGCTTCTAAATTCCAATTCTATCATGGATTGACGGTAACACGTTTGTTAGCTTATATAGCTATTGTGTTACCCAAAACAAAGGCTGTTTGTTTGATATAGATATGATTGATTTATAATTTATGAAGACTTTTAGAGTAGGGTAGTAGTCCATTGGATGTAGGAGACACTGACTTTGTTTTCTTTTATGGCATAGTGGTAGCACACTTCTCTCACCACTAGCCTTAAGTCTCGTCATTTCATGTGAGTTGAGTTTCTTGCTGGGTCTCTTCCTTGATTCGAGGGTTTTTCTCTGGGTTTTCTGGATTTCCTCCCCCTGCAAAACCCGGAATGCTAAAGTCCAATCCGATTTTTTGTTAGCTGTGCCCTGACTTAGATCAGCCCAGAGGTTGTTAAAATGGATGTTCTTTTTTCTCATTTGT
>JAAAQI020148112.1:0-11085 GCA_011800005.2 Stichodactyla mertensii
AAGTGTAACTAACTAACTTGGCAAAGAAAAGACAGAGAGAGTATTCCACTACACCCTGCAAATAAAGAAGGTGGATTACATATCAAAATATGAATCATTAATCAACTCATTTAATATCGCTAAATGTTTCAGGAATACAAACATTAGGGTTAAATTTAAACAGAGCTTAATGACTTACAGGAATGAAAAGGGCCTTCCAAAAACTGATAGCCTCAGCATCGTCACCATGGGAACCTTTTAACTAATCCAATACAAATTTATGTTCAATATTAGATTATAGCAACTAATAATATCAAATTGCATGATAAATCTTAATTTTCTTGTAATGCTCACCACAACTGCAGAGGCAGAATCTGCATATTTTCTACGTGGGCAGGAAGACAGTAATCCTGCTGATTCAGGATCCTAACAAACAGAAAGAAAAAAAACCAGAAAAGATAAATAGTGGTAATTAATAACACTCATGGCTAGTTTATACTGAATGTGTTTTTTACAGTTTCTTTGGAAGTTCAATGTGAACTTCCAAAGTATATGATGACTTGAACTTTGGAACTTCCAAATGGACTTCAGAACTCACTTGTCAAAAGTTATATGAAACACTTGTAATATGATAACAACAAAATCTCCCTTACAAAATATGATGAAGGATTTGCAGATTAAAAGTAAAATTCCAATAATCTCACCTCAACTTCATTGACATATGCCACTACTCTATTATTCTCAAGATGGTGGTTTGGAGGAGTACAACCAACATGTGATGGATCTAGTCATCATTACAAAAATGAATGATCATCATTATCATCATCAACCACAAGGAGATTGTTTGATATGTAAAGGTTCTAGAATGGACGTGAGTGTGATAAAGGATTTATCATTGCAAGTAAAACTTAAAGGCCACAAGGGCAAAGCCCTTGTGGCCCTTAAGCTTTGTGAGTAATGATAGAGCAGATTTCGTATGACTGTGAAAAAGTCGCAGCACGGTCAGTGCTGTAAGCATGCCTTGCCGCTACCTTGATGTTTTCTAGAATTTTGAAGTTCCTTGCCGCACTTTGAACGTGTCTGTGACGGGTTTGTGCCGTGACTTTTTCACAGTCATACGAAATCTGCTCTAAATCCTTTATCACTAGAGTGTCTATTCTATAATGGATATATTGTAGGACCATACACAAAATGTAGTTAAAAATATTTCGTATTTCCATTCTGTAACCTTACATATTTCGTTATTTATTCTCACAAGTGATGCTAAATATTATCACCACTGTGTAATGCATACTAATGAGTATTTAAAACAATAGCTATCGCCATTAGTGATAGTGGAGACAATATGGGATTTATCGCATCAGTCGAAACAATAGATTTAGGGTGTGTTATAAGCCAGATAAAATATTATATAACCTCACCAATTACAAGGAACAAAAAGATTATAACACCCATAGCCATGATGATGATTCCAGGAACAATAAATGAATAGCCCCTGGAAAAATACACAAACTACATTAATTACTTGATAGATATTTTACCAGAATGAAAAATAATACATAATGATAGTTCCATTTGCTTACCATTCATTCTCAGCCCAAATACCAGCAATAGCAGAACCAATAATGTTGCCAAATGAAGTATGAGAGTTCCATACTCCCATTATCAGACCTCGCCTATGAAGAAAATGATAATGACAACAATAAATATTCTTTACAGATGCAGAGGTGACAGCTAAACAGAAGACTGCTTGGTTTATGTCCTACCTTCCTTTACCAAACCAGTTACCAACACATTCAACCACACTAGGCCAGCCTGTTGACTATAAGAGAAGAAACATTCTTTACATGGAATCAATCATTGGTAGAGTGTAGATTAATCATCACTCATCCAATACCCCACTGGTTTCTATCATGTGACAGTATATGTTCAGACATTGTTCTATGATTGCTGTACGAATGTAATTAAACAAGACTTGCATATTATTTATTTGCCTTCAAAATAACAAGATCATTTAAATCAGGATCAAATAATGAGATTTTGCTGATATTTTGAGAACCAAATAAACAAGCTAAGCTGATAATTTGTACAAAAGTTAGTGCATTCCTATGGTAATGAGATAACAAAGTCCAAACATGTTTGTGACAACCACAAAGTAGCCACTTGATGACTAGAAGCCAGTTGGTGAATTACTGACCAATAATAAGCATAATAAATAGATTCATGATCTTACTTGAAAAAGTCCTGCACAAATCTGTTGAAATAAATAAATAAATTTATTCTAAATACTTTCAAACATTGCAAAATCTCCTTTTGTACTCTATCAAGCACATCCAGCAAAAATATTGTTTCTGGAAAATGCAGTATGTACCTGAATGGTAAGGAAATATGCCATGTTATGGATGTTCCAAAAATAACCAAGCCCAAATAAAATAGTAAATAATCCAGAGGTGAGCATGCCAAGAGTCAAGAAACATCGGAGGTCAATGTGTTCAGCAACATATCCACTATAGGAATTTTGTGAAATAAACAAAAATTAATTTAAATACATGTGGTTCAACCTATAACAACCTGTAACAAATCAGGATTAGCATTATTTCTGAGAGCTTTTAGATTTTTCTGACATTCTGTGCATTTCATATCTGTAAGATATGTTGTGCATGACATTATGTAACATTATAATGACATGTGACCCAAGTGGTTTAGGAGTATTCGTATTACAACATAGTCGTTGCAGCAAGCACTAGAATAAAGCAGTACAAACCCAGAGCTATCTTCTCTAGTATATGCTCATAGCAGAAGTGGGATTTGAAACCACACCTCCATGGCTGCCATTTTGGATGCCTTTTAACAAAAATGATTTAGTCTCGGGTTCTTCTGTTTCATCAACCAACATGGTGACCATGCCTTTTGTCCTTTTGTAATATTAATTTATGCTTACCTTAGAAACATACCCGTAGCATATGCAAACAAAAAGCCAAGGTCCAATGCACCTAATAACTCCTTGCCATTATCAGAATCTAATGTATAAGATGGTCAACACCCTTAGGGCAAATTGATGTATGATAAAAATAGCACACATTTATTTTTCTTACCAAAGGGAGCCCAAGATGGACATGACGTGGTCAATGTTGTTAGAAAACCTGAAGAGTTGGATGAATTAACACTTAAACCATTCTTGTGAGGATAAAATTGACCTTTCAAAGGGTGAATATTAGAGCAATTCCCATTTAATGATCCCTAAGAGAAAAAAGAAAATTTGATACACCCAGTTAAATTTTTGCAGTTATTCCTTTATGTCCAGCTTGTTTGGCTTCATACACTGCTAGTCCTGCTGGAATCTTGGGATCATTTCCCCATTTCCCATGCATTATACAGCTAATGAAAACTGCTACTCTCACATACACTAGTTTCACATTATCACATGACATGATCATCATAAAGAAGTGTTGACAACATCAATTGAAGCAATCACAGTTACATTGCAATATTAAGGTTGGTCCAATCAGAACTGCCAAAGTCGTCATGCTCTGTAAAGCAGATTTTGTATGACAGTGAAGGCTTATGGAGCAGTTGTCACTGTAAGCATGCCTTGGCACAACCATGATATTTTGACGTGCCTTACCATGCCTTGAGCATGTCATGACCATGTTGTGAGCTTTTCACAGTCATATAAAATCTGTTCTATATTGTATAACAAAGTATTCTTGTGAAATACATATTTCAAAGTGGGCCTTACCTTGACAACACTTATTGGTTTTCTGGATAGATGGTACGTCATGTAAGTCATAAATGTCAGAAAAAGGACGCAACCCCGATGCCTGAAGTTACAACAATAAAATCATGACATCTTGACTTTTACATTAACATACTTTAATTACAAAAGTACAAGCACTTAAGAGTTCTTCAAACTTACAGTCTATTTCTATCCTTTACAAGCCACTGAAAGAAGCGAATTCCATAGGGAATCTTTTTCCTGTGCTGATGATATACGAGTCTAAAATCTTGTTTCATAATAATGAGGGAAAATCCGCTTTTACGAATAAAACAAGCCAAGAAAATAGAAAAAATACTGCGAGGCCTTTGAAGTGGAGAAGGGTTGCAGGTCGATAGGTTGATGTAGATAGTTGCTAATGCACTTCACAGCTCGGTAAAGGACACGCAAGGCTGAGAATAATCACTCATTGAAATATCAGAAATCTAGAAGGAAAAAACTTAAGTTATAACCGGTTGACTCGACTTGAAAAATATTTATTTAGGTAACAAAATCACACTCAAAACAACCGTAATAAACGAGGAATTCGTCATACCTACCGCGTGGTTTAGAGCTGTGAAGTTAAAATAGAAAGAAGAGGACAGCATTGTGTTGGAGTCAGATAAAAATAAGTGAAAACCCCGCGAGCAGAGGCTCTTTTCTACCTCGTTTCCCAGCAGGGGTAAAAAAAAAGAGACTCTGCTCGGGGTAGCAGGGTGCACGTGATATGGAAAAACACGCGCTCAGCTGACCGCAAATCGGACTGCAAACAGGCTGCAAAATGATTATCAGCCCAGATGATTGGTTTTAGGTTCATCATCAGATGGATTTTCGCCAATTAGAGTTTGGCCTTGTTTATTGATAACAATGATGATAAAATGACTTTTGTCGGGAGTATTGTGTATTTGCAGTTGTAGTGTCATTTGCGTCCCTATCGCTGAGCTCGGGCTCTGGAGTCAGAAAAAATAATTGAAAACCCTGCGAGCAGAGGCTATTTTCTGCCTCGTTTCCCAGGGTAAATGTGTTAGGTGGGTTGGCTTCTTGCAAACACTCGCTCAACGGTCCGCAAATGACTCGGGGGGGCGTAAATAAACACCAGACTGTCATTTACTTTTATTTGGATACAAGTTAATGTACGAATTAGTGCAAGACTCCAAATAATAAAGTCTGTCTGTCTGTCTGTCTGTCTGTCTGTCTGTCTATTGATATTCTGTTATTGTGTCTGATCACATGACGATTCGATTCTCTAAAAGTTTATCTTCGCAGTTTCTGTTGTCTGCGACAGTATTATTTGTTCGTTTGATTGGTTGATCGACGGTTTCGACGGATCTCAGTCCGTCTTCTTCAGGATCCTTTCTGTTTTGAATAATTTGTTTAATCCGAAACCGTCCATCACCAAGAAACGAACAAATAATGATGCAGCAGACAACATCCAAAAAAGCAAACACAAACAGCATCCTTCTTCGTGTACCAGAAACTATTGTGGTTAGGGTTCTTTGTATTGAAGGGTATTATCTAGCTTCGTTTTATTGTCTTCAGCTTTTGTTTCTATTGTCTATACTCTGGACTCTGGTTCACGGAGAGTTGACGATTCGTTCACGAAAAGAAGTCGGATTCACTCGGAAAATGCTCGGGAACGCAGTCGGCTTAAGACATTTTGTATTGTCATAGTAACAATATGGTAACATTGTTTTCGTGTAGACGAAAAGAGGCATAATATATAAAGCTGTTGTTACAGTATACAAGGAAAGTAAGCTTTTATTCACCATGTCGACCCATTTCAGCGCTAATCAGGTTTGTTTTATCTTGAGAACTATGTGACAGTAGCGATCAAAGTTATATAGTATTCCAGCAAGCTTTGTTAGTAATCAGTTGGCTGTTAGATATGAAGCCCTTATCAAATGATCGTGTTCTCGTCTTCTTAGTTTACGATTGTTAGCGTTGTTCACGTGTAGATGGAAGGCAAATTGTCTAGTGATGTTGTTCGTTGATAGATTCACTTACGTACTCTAAGGAAGACAGCTGCTTTGTGTTTATATTCAGTATGTACCTAGGGAAACGTATCGATATACAAGTAAATTCGTCTTTAATGTTTTCTTAAAGTACGAGCAAGCTTTTACTGCCAAGCGTCTTCAGAACTGGGGAGTCCCTAAAATGTTTAAAGAGGTGAGGAATTATTGCACATCATCTCTACTTCAAAAACCATTAAGGTGTATTAACCCAGCACGACTGCACACAATATAGCTTGTAGGGTCAGGTAGTGTTTATCGTTCCAAACCTGGTGATAAGGCTAATGGTTCCCCCTATTGGGAAGACGCTGGATTTGTATATGAATATGCGTGCAAATGTGTACACTTACGATTGGCTCTTTCCCTGAACAAAGATCTTACATATTTCACGTTACTGGAATTATAATTCTTAGGCTATTACTGGTCATCACTTAGCATGACCTGCTACTTAAGGTGATTTCCTTGAAATTGAAGGAGAAATGTCATTTTCTTAAAATTTTATATGGTTGTTTATTGAGCCATGAGGTTTTTGAAACTGCAATAAAAATAGGGCATCACCATTCTTGTTTCCACATTAAATCACCCAAAAAGTATGGCAAATCATTGGCCTTTATATGAAAAATAAAGCTACAACTGGAAGTCAAATAAAACATCTCATTCCTAGCAAAACTAATATACATTTTAATGAAATACCACTCCTAATCTTACTTCTGCCACTTAAATAAATCTTTGAATCATGCTTATGCAATGCACAAGCAATAGTCGTACCATTGTCGTTAAATTATGTAAGTACTTATGCTCCAGAGGGTAGGCTGAAATCGAACCTACAATAACAATTTGGATGGAACAATTTTGGATCCTACCATATTGGATTTTGTAATGCTATGCACAGAAAGTGTGTGCAGTGCAAAACAAGGAATCACCTTAGGAATCACCATGATTCTGTCTGATTTGGGTTGAGACTCATAATAATAAGTGATTAATATCCACAACAATTTTCACATACATGGCTTGTTTTTAGAGACCTTCTACTCTGGAGGGATTTACACGTATAATAAGCAATGATCGAGGTCACATTCTTGAAGGAATACCACGTTCAACTAAATCTCCATGGGGAGAATTCCAAGGAACTTGGGAAATGCAGAAGCCACCTCTGAGAACGAAGACCCTCAAAACAAAGGTGACGTTAGATACGCATTTATTTAGCACTTGTTAATATCTACCAGTAAATAATCTTGTTGAGTATCTCTTTCAAATAATGAATCAGAAAATGGTGGTTTTCCACTTGGCTCACTGTCTTGCACTCTTTTCTTAGGCTATGGTTGAAAAAATGAAGAATGAAGAAAAAGCAAGGACGCCTTCTCCTACAAAAGTGCGAACACCATCACCACAACGTGCCTCTCCTGTCCATGCAAGTCCTAGTCCAAGGGGAACTCCTATTGAGAACAAAAGTCCTAGTCGGATGAGTTTAAGTCCTAGAAAAACACCACAGCTACAAACTCCAAGTCCTCAACAATCGCCCCAACCTCTACAGACACCAAGCCCTAGAGCAACTCCCACTGACAGAAAAAGTCCCATAAAAGAGACTGAAAGTTGAATTCATATAAAGTATAAAATATGTATCATTGTTACTAGATATGATTAGATGTCAGAAAATATCTAATTCAAATATTCCTGTCTTCTGTAATCACAGTCATAACTTCAAGTAAATTCAAAAATCAACATGTGAAAACATAATTGACTTCAGTTTCTTTATTTTCATGGTGGTTATATCATAGGAAATCACTGGTGGTAAAAGTACACTAATTTTCTTGTACAACTTTCATTGACCATCTTAGGAAACTTGCTTAGACACATTTTTTGAAATAACCTTTGCTAGATTCTTAATTTATGCTAAAATGTGTAAGGCACTGCTATTCTTTGAATAGTTGATAGGTATTCTCACAGCAAGGTACTTAATAATGATGGATATTTGCCCCAAAAATATTGGCCATACAGTTTCAATGGAGATTTGCCTATAGGCAACCCCTTGCAGGTGTGTTGGTACCAGTAACTTGTTCATGGTCATGGATAGCCTGTGTTGCACCAGACTGTGCTTAGCAAGTACTGTATTCTTCTTCTTTCACTTGCAACTCGAACATTCCAGTCCAAGTGCTGCAGGTGATGTCTAGCTTGATAGAAGTCTATTGTATTCTGTTATCAAACTTGATTTACGGATTGTATCCCATGATCGAGCTGCATAATGAAACCTATGATATAAGAGTAAAGTCATTACACATTGTCAGATGTGTCTGATGCTGAAAAATTTCACATGAACAATACATTTAAAGTATAAACAACATATATAAGGATGCATGTGTCAGCACTCAATAATTGGTGTAGTATTTGCTTACCAGTTTTTTTCTGTTAAAGTGTGTTGTGTTAATGGATGACGATGAGCAGAAAATACCTGAGAGAATGAAAAGATTTTGCACTTGATTATGATGAGCACACAGGAAAGAAAAGTTATAAAGAATTCTTGGTAGGCTTGAACCAAGTATAGAAATAAAGAGCTTACCTGATTTTGCAATGTCTGGAGAACTAACTCGAAACCTGGATAGCCTTTATAAGATGGAACAACACCATTTGCTAATGAAGAAAACAAAATTGATTAGAAAAAGAAAACATAATAACAATATAGTATTTATATAGCCCATACATCTTGTGGCGCTTTACAAAAACTAAAACTATGAATAACTCATTCAAAAACGAGGAAATCATTAGCAACAAATCTTGAAAAACAAATAAGTCTTAAAACATGAACATGAATGTCAAATGAAGTAGTAAGAAATGCTGGCAATGATTAACATCCAGAACTCGAAGGAAAGACGGAAGATCATACCAGAGTGATGTCCATTTGCCTGGTCTTCATATGCTGGTACAAGGTGAATATTATTATCACTTGATGTCAATAGACTGCTGTGAGGTAGTAACCCTGATCCTAAAAGAGACAATCCAGTTACAAAGACATACTTTCAATCAAAAGTTTGGTTGAGGATGAGTATGAGCTTCTATGTACACAACAGGTAGACCAAAGTGTGACAAAAAAGAATGAAAAATGGATAGTGGGAGACCAAGAAAAGGATGTGCACAAAGATACTGAAATACAAACTTACTGTGAAGCTTCAGCCTAGAATGTTGAAATAAAGTAGAAGTAACAGCATGCATTGCACTAACATTCTCCAGCTGAAAGTCTTCTCTGGGTGCCTTGTTGTACACAAACACTAATGAAAAACAAAAACTGTGTTGAGGAAAATAAAGTGGTATTTCACAAGAGTACGAAAAGGTGCAGCAAATCTGCTCTTAAATGTTGGAAAAATTATCAGATAGATATAGAACTGACCAACTTCTGGATAATGGTCCTCAACATTGTCAGATGAACTAGAACTGGAGAGGAAAAAACATACATCAGTTATTAATATAATGTTCTTGCTTGTAACAGTGCTCATCTATGAAAATGTTTTGCCAGTATTTGTGAAATTATTATAGTCCAGTCATCCCTGGAATGGAATTATTTATGCTATCATAACTTTAAATCTGGCTTTTAAATGAAAGCACTGCAATTAATGCAAGGTGTTCATGGACCAGAAGCCTCTTGAATGTCTTGGTTAATCAAGGAACTCACCCAGATGACTCATGTGAGTGCGGGACTGATGATGGCTTAAGCATCTCTGCACTTCTCAGAAGTCTAAAGAAATTTAATCAATTCCATAAGTCTCTCATATTGCAGGAAATTTTTTTTGAATTTTGAATAAAACAATTTTAATTGTCCTGTAGGTTATCTCAGTGCCATGTTGTACGTTAGAAATTTAATGTAAAGATGAAATGTTGATGATGATGATGATGACATTGCTATAGATGATGATGGTGATGACTGATGATGGTGATGATGATAATGATGATGGTGATGATCGATAATGATGATGGTGATGGTGATGGTGATGATTGATGATGATGAAGATGATGGTGATGATTGATGATGATGGTGATGATTGATGATGATGATGATGTTGGTGATGATTGACAATGATGATGGTGATGGTGATGATTGATGATGACGAAGATGATGGTGATGATTGATGATGATGGTGATGATTGATGATTGATGATGATGATGATGGGGATGATAATGATGGTGATGATGATGGTGATGATGAAGATGATGGTGATGATGATGATTGATGATGGTGATGATGATGATGATTGATTGTACCTTAGAAGATTAACATCTGTGAACCAGTCTTGAACAACAAGAATGACATGACAAACAGTTAGAAGGAAAGTCACAATCTGAAGAGACTGCAGCAAAGAATATACATACATACATCAGTAAATGGCTATTAGATTTGATGTTTTTCTGTCAACAAAACACATAATTTAATTGGCAATGGCATTAAGGTATTAAATACCTGCATTTCATGATAATTTTCTGGTGTTGAATATTCTGATGGGATGTTGCGATCATGATGAATCAGGTGGTCTAACATAGATGGACTAAGAAGAGGCTGAAAAAGCAGTAAAGCATATGTACTTGAAATACATAATTAATATAGCAGATTTTATAAAGTGAGTAGGAAATGACAGAGTATATTTTTAGCATGCATTACTTTATCACATCCATAACTACACATAAATTGTGATTGGATGATTCAAACACTGCATGCCATGCTGTGTATGAATTGTAAGTCAGGGCTGTATGAATCTCATCAATACCTGTGTATCAAGGAGGAGAACCCGTTCTGTGGTAACAGCAATGTTGATGCCGTTAGTTTGATGAGATCCTGCCTCCTGAAACAGTGGTAGAATTGCTCTTGATTAAATTGACAGGCAAATCATTGACACTGTCAAAAGTGTTTCGTACCTGAGTCTGTTTAGACTGGGGAGCAAATAGATATGATCTGTAAACAAAGAAAGACAAGACAATTTCATGAGATTTTAAACAGTACTGTGTACTATTCTGACTCACAGGAAATATGCTCAAATAATATTCCCTTAGTTTTTTTTTGCTTAATGTATGAATTGATATAAATTAAAAGATTGCAATTTGCATGGTTGATTAACTTATTCCATGGCCATTCACACAAAGTAACTCAAATATTACTGCGAAAATCGTTGCATCGTGACCCGTATTATCGTAAATTCAGTTGGAGATTTGTACTTTTCTAAGCCATCAATAATCATTTGAGGCAGAGGTTATTAAAATCAACCAATGATTTTCACGGATTCACATAACTCCCGCCCCCAAAGATGATTGACAGATCAGAAAAGCACAAAAACGCAACCGAAGTTATGATAATACGGGGT
>JAAAQI020148123.1:0-43803 GCA_011800005.2 Stichodactyla mertensii
AAAACCTTGTTTTGCTATGTGAGCAGAAACCATAATGTCAAGTAGGCCTGGACATCTGAAATTCACCTGGCCACACACAACGAGGGTTAATTGCTAGTACACACGAGAGAGCATGCTGCGGGAGCTCGCTCGACTCGGGGAGGGTGAAAGGGGTGTAAAGGAACATACCGCTGGGAACTTCTCATCATTGCTGTGGCACGCACCTCTCTTTTTAACCTCGATGCGCTATTTGAAGTATCCCTGTGATTGCCCGTGGTTATAGTACAGACTGGTCAAAAAGTAAAGGGGAAGCGAGATGGATAATGAATATTCAGTTATCGAAAGACATGTGGTGGCTCAAACGACTGATATTTCTTTGATTTTTTCTGTTGCTAAAAGCATATTTTTACCACTGAATCAAGAACAACTCAGAGAGAAAAGAATAACAGAAAAAAATCAGTCATTTCACGCCACAAAGTGTGATTTCGCAAGAAGCCTCGCTTTCATGCAGTTTTTTCGAGAACTCAGAAATGGTCATTAATGTCTCAAAAATACTTAATTATCCCTAAAATTTTATGCTGTTAGAGTGCTTTCAGTCACACTGTTGAATAGTTAGATAAATTTATCTAATAGCGCTTCGCGGCGGTTCTAAAAATAGCCCTCTTAATAGATGCATGACTCAGACAAACAAAATTATACTGAAAAGAACACGGAGAAACATGCATTTGATTTCGTTGTATTTTATTTTATTTATAAAGCATTACTTATTTTCAAAAAAAGTTGTCATTAAAAACCAAACGGCAGAAATCGGACTCAAGAATAAGAAAAAAATTTTTTCTGAGGTTTGTTTATCTGAGTTGTGACGTCACTGCCGCGCAGCGCTATTTAGTTAGCTATTTAGTTGATGTCACCTAAAATAGTAAATGCGCGCCAAAATAACGGTCGTGCAAATTCGGGGGACTTACTTTACCAGAGAATGTGTGTAGAGACAGTCGATTGTATCATCGTTTTCCCCCGGATATTCAGACCGTTGGCATGTGAATTTTGAATTTAGGTGACGTCACCTAAAATAATAAGTTAGTTTTCTAATTTAGGTGACGTCAACTATTGAACAGTGTGACTGAAAGCACTCCTCGATCCACTTAATATCTAGATTTTGACTGAGCCACCACTGACTGGCTTCTTTTCTCAAGAGCCAACCCTTTGTTTAAGGCTCAAAAAATTGTGACACCCCCTGCATGGTTTTCACGGCCCACCCCTAACTCTTGACTAGCCAGCATTGCTTGCCAGCATTGGCTGTCTCTCAATCCTTCCCTTCCCCCTCCCCCACTCCCTAGGGATCAGAAGAGGGATGTTGAGGCACGTCACAACTGCCTGTTACCTCTATTTGTGATTGAGAATTCTGCCTTTTGTGGTATAAACCAGTAACCAGTAATCGCATTGACCCGTTTCATCATGAATTTCACAGTGTGTTTTTGAAAGCTTCCTGAAACTCCCTGACGATCGACTTTAAAACGCGTGAAATGTGAACCTGCACACACCTTGCACTGTCGCGCACAGCGTGGAAGTAACTTTGCCAAAGTCGAATCGAAAAATACTTTTGCAACACCAAGTTGATTGTATCAATTCTATTCGTGTGCTGTACTCAACCAATGAAATATGACTTTCTGGTACACTACTAGCCAAGTTACTGCGATGAAAATAGTGTTAAATGTGGTATGCCTTCCAGGGTCGTACGAGGTTCGTTCAGTTTTGACGGTAAAAAAAGGATTTTTATAAAGAAGACTATTTATTGACAATATCCCACCCTGGTCCAAATAGATTTTTGTATTGGATTTTATGTTTTTTTATTTATGATCATGCCCCATACTTTTTATTGTTAGAAACACCCTTGAGAGCTATATGATCTCATCTCACTATCGTGTTCCCTAGCTTACACTTTACACTTTATACCTCCTATCTTCTCAGCTCCAGCAGCGGAGGGCACAACAGTTGGACTGTGTGCATGTCCGTGGGAAATTGCCCCTTGCCGTTCATTCAACAAACACTTGGAAAGGGCTAATAGCCTTTTGAACTAACAGGTCACGTGACCACGACCCCCTTAAATCAAGCACCAGTGCCATAATGAACACCAGACATGAAAAGAGCATCTTGATATTAGTAAGAAGGTGAAGTTTCATCTTAAAATATTTGACACATGAGAAATAGCATGAATTATAAAATTGAATGTTTTCTAAGAGTTCGTATGGCCCAGCACATTTTCCCTATATAAATCCTAATCAAATTTTCAATTTCAGATTTCATGACGTTAATCCTGAAACTTCACCTTCTTACTAATACTGAGATGCTCTTTTCATTTCTGGAGTTCATTTTGACACTGGAACTTGATTTTAAGGGTGGTCTGGTCACGTGACTGTTAGTGCAATAGGCTTATTGCTGACAAATATCACATGCAAAATCTATAGAAAATAACAAACAGGTACGCCATATTCATAGGATCCACTCCAACAATAGCTCCACCAATCAGGCCTCACAGTTTTCCCAAAGGAATATGGCAGTTCCGACAAACAACAACATAAACCTCTTGATTTCAGGGAGATTTTGGACTTTTATTACTGATTAATCCTCATATGTTTCTTAGAATGCATAACATCTTTCCAAACCATATATAATTTTTAGCGGTCAACACCGCGATGAAATGTTTTGGCTTGTCTGACATACCAACAGTAACTATGGAACAGTGGAACTTTAAATTCCTTCATTACTAATTATAAAATTATTCTCCCAGCTGATCCGTGTGATTTCCTTTGCAGGACGTCGCCTTGCGTCCTGTTTACTAGCTAGTCCGATCTTGATTACATACAAGATTTAGAAATACAAAGGTAGCCCAAACTACGCATAATTGCGGTCAAGTGTAACAAATCACAGTTTGAATAATCCCGTTGTTCATGTGCGGTATTAAGCCATTCTGGGGCCTAATTACATGGTCGAGATTTAGCCAGGATTGAGACGTTTAAAATGCTGCGCATTTTACCAATACCTTAGCTTGGGCTGCCTGTGTTTTGTACCAAAGTGTTAATATTTTGAAGTGCAACTTACGTCACTATGGTTGCAAAGGATTACTTCCGGAAATAACATTTCAACCGCAACAGGAAGTAAATTGATTTACATTTTGTCATAACAGCCATATGTACAATGTCTCTTTGTCCTAAACTATAAAATGTACCCTTAAAATAGAAATGATTCAACCTTTGAAGAATGAAAATAAACCTGTTTATGAGGTTGATGGTTTGCTGTGATGTGTTTTTGATAGGCTAAAATCCACGAAGAATCTTTGACGAAGATTCCTATGTGGTTATAGTTCGTTGAAGTGCAGTTCAAGTTTGAAGACGTTACAACATCTGAGATTAAACTCTGCCACACTTAACAACAAAAATTTCGTCAGGAAACAGTGTTTATGTTGTGAAATCCGGTAAGGTTCATTGAACATTTGAACACTTTTTGTACTGTTCAAATTATTATTGTAGTGCAGTTCACTTGGAAACTTTTATCTGAACGTAACTGCGTAAACTAATGGCTAATATTTTCCGAAAATTAGCTCGGTGACTGAGAACCTCAAAATACAACATTTGAATGAGCTGAAGGAGTGGAGTTTTTAGTGCAAACTTGCTTACAGTATATAACTACAAGGACAGGATTTGAGACGGAAAAAACAATGTGTAATCCTTTACTTTTCAACCTATTTCGCCCCCACTGTTTCTCATGAGCATAAAAGCTATTATACTCGATAAAGTTATCAATTCTCACATAAAAATCCAATGCATGTTTATTGATATTTTCATATAAATTTAAATCGTTATGCTATGCAAATTTTCACGTTTTTGCGTCAAGTTTGCCTCAAAATCTTACTAAGCTACGCTGCCTGTGTTACTGTCGGTATGAATGGCTAAGTGAAACACTCATTTTCTTATACATGCAATATAAATACTTTATTTTTCTTCTTTTTCTAGTATTTTTTCCTGTTTGTAAGCTAAGACCAAAGTAGACATCAAATAAAACCTTTTGTGCAGTAAACTAATTATTCCTTGAAGGAACATTAAGACACTATCCGCGCCCATGCTGCGGTTTTACTGGCGAGAGAGTATTCTCTTTGCTTCTTCCGTCATCTGACGTGTATCTGAACGGTCCTGAATCACTTTTCGTTCAATTTTACAACTGCTGCATACTTTTTGTGTTGCGTAGTATGCAAACAAAATATTTAAATACCAGTTTTTGTCAAACTTTCACTTCAAAATTCCAACACTGGATTCGTATTATATCTGTGTTGGTCAACGATAGATTTCGATTTCAAGTTTATACGATTCATTGATCCATTGTCCTTGGAGTTTCAATTAAAATTATTTGATAACCTTATTGTTTCTGTGGTCAACCTCACGGAGCACCTTCTAAAACCCTTTCTAATTTGATATATCTATAAAGGGCGTGGGGTTCAGCGCTTTTGTTCTATCACAGTGCATCTTGATCTGTCACTTTAATTTCGTCCGAATTTTGGACCCTCGCCCAAGACAACCGCTGTGCGCTCTGTGTAGAGTCTGTCAAGTGAATAACCTTGAACTTCGATCATCGCTGAAACATGGACCGATATGTCTACTAGAGCTTGACATCTTTCTTTTGTGTGTGTGTGCAGGGGGGGACCCCTTCGTTGATATGCATGAGGCAGAGGGACTAGAGGGAACTTGACTCACTTAATTCGATTACGTCATCGTTCTAAGTCTTAGAATAATGATTTTGGTCACCCTGTGGTCAGGGAAGGAGAGTATAATAAGGAATATCGTAATCAATCGGTGCTTAATCTTTTAGATCAGCTATTAACTCGATAACAGTATTCCCTATTTATTGGTCTCGGTTAGCCATGTTCTCTTCTCGGATTTCCTATTGTTCCACTAAATACGCCACCACAGGAATCCCAAAACTTCCCAAAGAATTCTAATCATGTATCTTAGAGGACTTCTTTATTTAAGCGTCTAGTCTTCCAGCCGAGTTCAACAAGGGCTTGAAGACAGATGCTAAGTAGGATATCATCCTTCGTAGCCTTCTGTCTCCGTTTAAAAAAGGTCTTCAGGATCAATGCCGAGGCAGGATTTGAATGTCATGAGCAGGATCAGATATTCACCCTGTAGACCAGCTGGCCTCAACCACCTCACCCAGGGACAGATTCCGGATTTTTTCTAGGGAGGAAATGCACCTGTAGTATTTGTACGTAGTATTTGCCAGTGAAAGAAGCACATAATAGGAGTTCGGAAGGTTTTTTTTCTGCCCAAACTTGCAAAACTATGAGACAAATATGGAATCATAGCCTGGATAGTTGGAATGGACCAAATCCACTTGGGTGGACTTCTTTCAGACCACGTGTCATTTCTCTTGGGTATTGTTTCTTGGTAACGCTTGATTAATATGGATGAGCCTCAAACAAAGAATCGTATTCTCAAGGGATTGACACGTGGTCTGAGTTGATTTGGTCTATTTTGTACGAAGATTTATTGTACCCAAGAGACAAAGCTGTATCAACTGGTTTTCGTGATAATCTTGGAGAAACTAAGCTATCAAGGTAGACTCAGAAACACTTGACGGGGATAAAACTGTCCTCTAGCTCAGTAGGAATAGATACAAGACAGACCATGGACAAAGATGATGACAGATAGTTGGCTAGAGGCGCCTGTAAAATCACTTAGCGTTTTTTAATTTTAGACTTTCTAAATTAAAAGCACAGTTGGAAACTAAATTAGATAAAGAACACCTCGTTCAGCTATTTTTGTATGAATACTTGGAAGTCCTGTCTGTCTGGGTGCGATTGTGCAATCTATTTTCATAACCCGCCAAAACAGGGTTCGTAGTCAGAATAATCTGAGAAATTATGCAATCTCATCTGCATGGAATTAACTGACAGCGGCTTAAACGGAAAGAACCATGGCTTAATTCGGATAAAATAATCGTGTTATTATAGCACACACCAGCGCATCCGAGTGGGCTATAGAGCTAGTTTTGCACGGCAGCCATGTTGCATTGCAGAAACTATAAAATCGTTTTACATGAGAAAGAATTCAATCCCTTAGGGGAAAGAGACTCTATTGTTCAGCCATGCAACATGCCTGCCGTCACGTGGTCGTGCAAAAGCTCTATACAGTTTTAAAGTCAGTCCATCTTGCTTCATATGTCAGCAATCTCCTTGTGTTAATTTATTCATTCCATGGCAATCCGGTCGGCTAAACCAGTATCAGTTGCTTACTAATCTTGGTGACTTATAGTATTATATGCTACTGTATTAGCAAGGAGATGATGAAAGGACTGTAAATTCAATCGGCCATGCAGAGCAACTCGGACTATCCGGCTAGTCGTGAAACAGCTATTTTAGTCAGAGTGAATGGGGTCTTGAAATTGAAGCGCGCCAGATTTCAATTGTAGTCTACGAATTGTAGTCTATTTCTCCATTTCGAAGAAATCCCATATCTCAGTTCTATTTCTAACTTCAAGGAGCCTAAATTTTCCGCAAGTCCCAGTGCATACATGTAGCGGCAAATCCCATTTGTGACCGGACAGCACCGGGCAACTAGGCTCGTCGGCCCTATTCTACTTTCGTTGTAGCCAAAGATGGACCGCCAGCGAATGGGAAATATGTACAAGCGCTGAAACAAACGAAAATTGACTTGATAAAAGCCGTTAACAAAAGATTTATCTACACGATGGAACAGGTACGTTTCCCTTGACAAGTCTCCTTGGCGAGAAGCGGGCACACTAGTCGTTGAACAAGAAGAATTATCAAGGAAAAGCGCGCCAGATTTTAATTGTAGTCTACGAGAGCAGAAAACGAGCAGGGAAAAAAAAGTTGTCCAGAAAAAGGCAATACAGATAATCAGATGTATCTATGATGATGCTATCAATTAATCAATATACTCAGCTCGACCCCTTCTGATGTGATTACAAGTATCTTATTACCATACCTTTCTACGGCCCGGGCGCCAGCGACGCTACGTCGCTGTATTCAAGATTTGGAGATTCCACGGATTGATGACCGTATTTTGACCCTGATTTCCGGGATGAATGCACATGATCAAAACCATCATCAAAACCATAACTGAGTGGTTACACATTCACACCTTCCCCTGAATCGAAACGATTCGAGGTTATTAATCAGTTTGATTGTCTTTAATCTTCATATCAGGATTAACAGCACCAAACAGCGGGTTAAAAGTTCTTTTGAAGAATATCCCTTTACAGTTTGGCCAATTACTACTAAATGGAATGTGTGTCAAATTTTTGCCAATGAATGGCTTAGGAATCGACCTCAATAAGAGCGAAAAAAACCTTTGTATTTCGACCATCTAATTTGCTTTAAACCTTTGTATTTCGACCACCTTGATTGGCTTAAAAACCCTTTGTATTTCGACCATCCTGAAATTGCCGTTTAAAAACATCTGTATTTCGACCACCTAAATCGTTTAAAACCTTCCTATTTCGACCATCTAAATTACTTTAAACTCTATATCGACCGTGATAGGAGTAATTAGTTAGAACACTCTTATCTCGATCAGATAAGTGATTAGAAACCTCTCTATTGCGATCATATGTTCCCCTTCTTATTACGACTAGTCTTTTCAAGTAACTTCTTTAGCATGGAAAAGGTTGGAAGTCCTTTTTTTCCTTGAAATAAAAAACGTCTTCTCTTGTCGTTGGATTTCGGCTTCATGTCTAGTTTAGAATCATCGATAAGATTGCTAGAGTGTTTCATACTGAAATTAGTTCTCACAATATGTTTTTTTTTTCCCAAGGCTAATAGCATTTTCAAGAGTTCCTTGAGTTATCTAGCAAAGGATACTTGGCCGTTCTTTTTCACTGATAACCCAACAGCTGGGCTCTTCCTCAAACGAACTGGTTTTGAATCCGCGTGGGAATCATAGGTCAAACGGATGCAATACTGATCTCAAAATACCATGGCAATATCCGCTAGTATTGCCTTACACTCAGCTATCAGCCAAAGAGCATTGCAAGGTTAGTTAGTTCACTCAAACACGCCTTGGAAACCAAGAAACAAGCACGTGCGATGCTTAGTTCACACTGCGAGTAAATCCTGACTTCACGTAGGTAATGGTAATCCTTGTCGAGACTTTACCCCACCAGTGATATCTAAGCGTGTTGTTTAAGCAATTCAAATATTGTGATAATTTTCAATACTGAATCCAGGGCTCTTAACTTAACTGTTGCACTTGATATTTCTTGGTAAGTAAACTCGGAGCGAGATAGTCACCATTTCTTAATTCTCCAACTGACAAGCAAGCTCACAATTTAGCTACGCCTGTTCATTTCTCTAAGTTTAGAGCTCTGTTTTCTATGCTTAGTTGTCTCTTTTCCAACTTTAATTAGATATATAACTAGCGAGTAAACTAGCGTGTACTGCGTCGGTGCGGAGTAACAACAAGCTAGATCGTAAAATGAATGCTAAAACCCGTGTAGAGAAAAAGATGCTTATAACTTACAGACGTTTCAGACTGCATGTTAACTGGTCATTTGGCTCAAAAGAAAACAGGCCACGCCTATATGAGGAAAAGTCTTCATCAATCCACCCGTTTCTCTGCGTGATACTTTATTTCATAGTATCATATCAATTCGGGTTTAGACTTATTTTTTAAAATCATTTCTATATAATAAAGTATATCAATTCATCTCGCAATTATCGCAAAATCAACTTTAACGAAAGGGTCATGTGATCTAACTGGTAGAACATTAACATTCGAGTCGAGCTTTCAAACTGGGTACGAAACTTATATTTCGTTAATGGCAAGAAAAAGTAATAAATAATAATAGATTATCTTATCGTTTGAATAGGAAGTAGAAATATTGATTATAGATTCAATTTCTTTTTCCTGTTGGCAACGGAGTGCCGGTTCAGCATCGTTAGCCGGATTCAGTTCGAGTTATTGTCTTCCGTTTCTAGCGCGCTTGGGCAGACATCGGGAAAATAAAGCTCACACGGTTAACACGAGATGTTATACCTGCGAATAAACACAGTTCGAGTAAACCTGTTGCTCAGTTCTCGGTTTTGACAAGTTTGCTTTCGCCAATTCAAGTCGTCTAGGATCGCAAACAAAATCTAGTTTACACTGTAGTTAGGAATTGGAGTGGCTCGTAGCGCCGGGATTAGACCTTAGTCAAAAGCACAGCAAAAACCAGGGCTGAAAAATACACATGCAAAAAATTATTAAATTCCAAATCATCTAACTCTTTTGCCTGCTTTTGCGGGCTATACTTTTATTCTAGAGCTCTCATCTTCACACCTGCAGTTCAGGTTAATCCTATCTAGCACGCGCTTGGGTGAGAGCTTGACTCACCGGCCGTGGGTAAGTGAGGTCACTGGCCATGTTTCGTCATACAAATTCGGTCAATATAGTTGTGCGTTTCAGCATGACAAGTTCCTTTAAGTATGTTATTCTCTATGAGCACTTTGTAAACATTGTTCTTGGCTCGTTTCTTGCTGGGCCAAAACATTTCCTTGTGATAGTGTGAACGGTTTGGTGTCTGAACTATCTGTTTCCCTGCGAACTTGTTGACGTAATTCTGCAGTCTAACTTTGATTGCAAAACGATGTGACTTGAATCGTTAGCAAAGTGACCAGCTCGAATCAGTTTGGCACGTTTTTGAACTTTGAATTCATTGAAAATCGACCTGTTTACATAAATAATGAATTAATGATATATGAATTCTCGAGCCGTAAGCGTAACCTTCAGCTGTTCCGGCCAAGCCTTGACTAAGCATACAATACCATTTCTTAGTATCTTTGCAACGCCTCTAGCAAAATAATCATTCGTTGCGTGGTTAGAAGCTAAAAAGCATTAATCAGAACAACTGTTTTCGGCCTCCTCAAGCGTGAACAACGATTTGTATGATACAAAGAATTCCAAAACGCCCTCAAGCTACGCTCACGCGCTTACAGCAGTAAAGAAAATTGGTCACAAGACTTCGAATGAATCATTTCAACTGCTGTGTGAGTTTTTCACAGGTCACTGGACGAAGTAGCCATGAATCTCTCTAAACACGTATTCTGTGTACAGAGTTTTTGGACCATTAGTAAGTACTTGAACACATATAAAAACTTTTAAAAATTATCTGAAATCTTAGGATTTTCTGTTAGAGTTGAGTAAGGAGTTAAGAACTTTTAGTTTAGCCATAAGTTTCTTTGAAATGCTTCAACTATTTAATTTGTTTGCATTTTCTTGTTTTGTTTTAGGTTGTTAAGGTGAGATTAATGTACCAATAAGTTAACGTGTGTTTGGGTAGTTAAGCAGTGGTGTTTATTCTGGAAATATTTTTACGCGGGAGAAATGGGTTAATTAATTATTTAACAAAATGGTTTTCGGGACGGTAGAGAGACCTAAATGAAACCTGGAAGTTTATGACATCGGAAAAACTAAGTGATCACTTTATTATTATATATTCATAAGCATTTTTATCATAATAAACTTCTTCAATCTCAACAAATATTTTACCAATCTGTGCTAAATATTTAAGTATGCTTCCTAATTGTGTTAACTTGCAAATAATACCGGGTTTTTGGTTCCTGAATTCCTTCATTATCTGTAATGCCGACTGGAAGAGTTTTTGCAATGTTTCAATGTCCGAGTTTTTTGAATTCAGAAAACCACCTTCAAAAACACAATGCTAATGCTTCCTTTGCTGAAGAAGTTTGGCTTCCTTCTTGGAAGACATGAACAAACGTATTGATTAGTCGTAAAGCTAAAAAGGAAATTCATGTCGATCCTCAGACCGGGATGTTAAGAGCGCTAACAGCAAATCAGGTTTAGCTGCTCTCGGCAAAGCTTTTGATCCACACAGCAAACCAAAACGCAGAGATATAATTGAGGTCATATGGAATTTCAAGTAGCTAATTCGATATGAAATCTTAATTTTGAGTCTTTTCCTGGGTTAACCACCCTAATTAATTTTCTAAGGAACATAATTTTCGTTATAAACCGCTAATGTAGTGACGATTCGAAAATATTTGCTCTTAACCCTTATTTGGGTCACTAAAATGATTGGCATGTGTCTAAAGCATTGACATGGCTTCCGGCGCAACAAGAAGATTTCAAAAAAGCATTCGAAAACGTTCGAAATCAATTAAACATCGAGAGTTTGAATAGAGATTAGAGTTTCATCGTATCGCAGTTGGATTTTGTCTGTGAAATTATATTCAATTATTTTACATTGTTATTTTCGTACAACGTTTGACGGGAAATCTAGTTATGAATGACGTCACGACCTCTAGCCATATAATACCGCACCCTACGTGGGCTCTCAGTGATATTGTTCTGGTATTCACTAGCTCCTGAGACCTTAAAATCAATACACGATGAGCTAACTACGACTAGCAGTTTCTATATTTAAAATGGTGCTTCAAGAAATCATTTCACCTGCTTCTAAGGAATTCGTTCTCAAGACAAATACCCGCGACTTGAAATCACTTTTGGAAACTCGGGTTAAACAGTTATTCGATGTGGATTTCCAAATTCTATCTTGTCAGACAAATAAGGCTAGCGACGTGGATTCGGACTTCACGAGCTTAGAAAAATACGAATCCTTCCAGTGGATCCGTGTAGTGTGCGAAAAAAATCCCGAACTCCTGGACCAGGCTAAGGTGGATTGTTTAAAGCTGTTCTATTAGATTCTTTAGCTTGTACATTACAATTAATGTTTTCTGTACTAAAGCTGGACCGCGCGAAAAAACTGTTTGATCACCTTTGTTTTTGTTTTTGTAGGAATATATTATCAGTGTATGCAACCCGGAGGTCCGGTGCCGCGTTGATTTTCCAGTTTGCGACCTTTTTGAGGAACGAGGATCGACGAATATTGTCGACGAAATCGAGAAAAAGACGTTGGCTTATTTAGCCGTCGACTCCGAGGGTTTTCTGGAAATTTGCGGGACAAAGATGGCGGTCGCTCTTGCTTCTTCAAGTTTAGATCAAATGAAATCCCACATCAGTAATGGCCCTAAAGACTATAACCAGGTCCCAGAAGAAGATTCGGCTAAAACTACAGAAAAGAGGGATAATATGGAGACAGAGGTTGTCTGGAAAAGACGTGAAACATGCAGAAAACCTTCGAAGACAAACGAACCTTCTGTAAAGGAATCTCGTTGTAGTCCCCGATGTGGCGAAGTTAAAGACTCTGAAACTAATGAAAAAGCACTTAATATTAACGACAAGAAAGAACCATCTAATGAAGTAACGATGAATACGAGTATAGTAGACGGATCAAACAGAGCAACGACAGAAGATTCCTTAGCGGAATCCCAAACTCGCGAAGAACAAAATCAACTGGAATCAGCAAAATTAGATGGAGGGGAATCATTGAGGGACTTTGCGCGAAAATTAAGGTATTCAGAGTCCGAGGTATCATTAGCCTTATCGAAATTAGGACCTGAAGCCGACAATAACAAGCTTTTGTTAGAGCTTATAAAAGCGCAAAACTCGGCCAAGCAGATTGAAGAAGGATCATCGCTGGAGAGGCCGGTTTCTTCCCCTCCTGTTGTTAACAGCGATCCAAATACGTTTCGTGCCATCGTCATCGATGGAAGCAACGTTGCTATGAGGTAAGATCTTCCTAAATCAAAGCTTATTCAATCAGAACCTTTCTGTGACTAAAAAAATTGTTTAAATTTGCGGGTAATTACTGTTTGTTCGTCTAGATACCCGCCAAAAGGCAATTACGCTGTCGTGTTCACAGTATGGTTTAGCGCTTTAGCTTACGCTACCAAAGTATTACTGAAGCCTTAACATAAAAGCGCTCTAAACTAAGATATTCAGTCGATGGATTATCGTTTTAAGTTATTTCTTGTCGATTGCACGGGAATTGTCATGGAATTCTTGTTTATTTCTTGAAATCAACGCTATGTTTTGAAATGTATCGTGAACACGTGCTATACAAGTACGAAATGCTGTATCAGCACAATCGATAATCAGGAAAAGATAATTACACTACTAAGAGAAAACTAGTTTTCTTTGCTTGTTTTTGTATTAAACCTTATTAATTATTCTAATCTTTTAAAAAACTAGCCGATTTTTTAAAAATCCTTACTAATTCATCCATGTTCAACTCTGAAATTCGTGTTATATTTCGGCATTCGAATATCTAATTAAATCAACTTCATTCCAATACAAGTTAAGTTGTATTACCAAATCAAACTTATTTCTACCGATTTGTGGAAAACGTCCTCTATAGAAAAACTGATTATATTTGTCCAAATGAGTTTTCCTTCGATATTTAATTTTACCAAACGAAAACTGTCTAAAAATCCCCCTATGATGATTGAAATGACCGCTTCATCATTAGTCTTTAGTTCTTTTTTGTTCATAGTCACGAATAAGCCCGCAGTTGAAGACAGATCATTGGAAGTTTCTTCTCTAAATTCCTAGTTCTGATTCCCAAATAACTTCTGACCTCTGCTGGATCTTGTGGTATGTCTGACTGTCCTTGGTATAGATTACAAAAGCTTACCTAAACTACATGTTTTGTTAAGACTATTCGTAGAGTTGGATGAGATATTGTTGATAAGAGTTCGGGAAATCCGCTTTGTCTAGCTAACTTCAGATATATCAGTCATGACTTGTTTCTGTTCTCAAGGCTATTTGTTCGCAAACCCAAACATCCGGTCCGCTTTTAATCAAGCATTTTTCAATTCATCTTACGGCTGTGAAAATTCATTCGAGTTTAGCGTTTATATATAATCGTCCATGCTAAGATTTACTCCATAAATGATAAAATATATCGTGCATTTAAAAAATATTGCTTGATTTTCCCAAATGAGCCTTATGGATTTCCTAACGATAAACTGATATACAAGCCTTTTTGGGGGAGATTTCATTCATGCTTAGAAAGTTTTTGACGTGATTGAAGTTTTGAAGGGCGACATTACGGCATAGTGGTTAAGTAATGACTATCGTTAATTGAGTTGCATGCTCTTAGAAGCCTTTTGTCTTATGCCCTGAGGCAAGACACACACTTACTCTTGTTCTTTCGGTACACCAAGCTGTGTAAACAAGAGCCAAGCATAAGGGATGGAAAAACGAGTAATTGGTTAAACCTTGAGTAATCGCGTTAACAAAATCTCCTGTGTCAATCATTTATCTAAATTAAGATACTTAGTATAAAAATAACTTCTGTTTGTCTTGATTAAAAGTGACTTTTTGGACAGTTTTAATGTTTATGTAGGATTTTCTCTTGACATCAAAGATTTGTCATACAGACTTTGCAGCATAACTTTGTCTGACTTGATTTAATTTTTATCATATCCAAATGAAAGAGATTTTGATCAAGCACTCATGTTTCAAGTGCTATTGAAGTAAACTTTGTAAACAGCACCTTGACTATCAAATGACTTTTCTGTCCAAACTTAGAGTGATTGGTTGGTCCTGTGCTTCTGTTTTTGATTGGACAAAAGAGAAAGCCATTTGATAGTAAAGGTATATGCTTTTGATTGGATGATACGTGCATGTTAAATGGTTGAGTGCAGGCACATGTAGTACAACTTTGAAATGGTTTCAAGATGTGCTGCAATTACACCCCTTCAATCACGTCCAAAGCTCTTAATGCATGAATAAGATCTACCGATAAAAGGCTTGCCTGTATATAGGTTTATTGTTAGGAAATCTATGAGGCACATTTCAAAAACTCATAGGCTGACATTTTTTATGTATTTTGATTGTTGCAGTATGAAACCTTTTGAGAGCAGGAAATAATAAATTTAGAGCAGAAATAAACTTCTTCTTCTTCTTATAATTATTTACATTATGACCCTTTTAATAGATTTGTATACTTTATGCACAGGCTTTTGTACATTAAACTGCCACATTACCAAATAAGGCATGTAAAAGCTTGTTTGGCAGCAAAAAAAAAAAAAATTCATAAAACTGTGTGAATACTTTAAAAGTGGTCATTACTTTTGTGTGTTATGCTGTGAATTCTTTCATTGGTAACAAGTTTAAAATGAAAACCAGATTTAGTGCCGAAGTCATCATTGATTTGATTTTTTAAATTTTTTTTAGTCATGGTAGTCAGAAAGTGTTCTCATGCCGTGGCATTGGAATTGCTGTAGACTACTTCATAGAAAGAGGTCATAGAGACATCAAAGTATTTGTTCCATCATGGAGAAAAGAATCATCCAAACCAGAAAGCCCAATTATTGACCAAGAAGTGCTAACACGGCTGGAAGAAGACAACATTCTGGTGTGGACACCATCCAGGTCTATCAATGGTCGGCGTGTAATTTGTTACGATGATAGATTTATCATCAGGCTGGCCCATCAAACTGACGGCATTATAGTTTCTAATGATAATTTTCGGGATCTTCAAAATGAAAGTCCTGAGTGGAAAAAAGTGATAGAACAAAGACTTCTCATGTATTCTTTTGTGGATGACAGGTTTATGCCGCCAGATGATCCTGCTGGACGTTATGGTCCTACCTTGAATGAATTTCTTCTTAAAGGATGCGGCAAGGCTTGTCCTTATGGCAGGCGATGTACCTATGGCAACCGGTGTAAATATCTCCATCCAGAAAGAAACTCTAGAACCGAAGCTGAAATGTCAGCATTAGCAATTCAGTTATCTGAAAAAGTCTTCTTAACTCCTCCAGCTATTCCCTATGGGGAGACTAACACAAGATCTGCTTCATACAGAGATTCCTGCACTCAGAGACCAGGAAGACCCCTTCCACCTCTGCCAGACATGCCAGCCTATTTATTAACAAAGCCTCTCCCACCACCACCCACAGAAATTCCACCCCCACGCCAAGCAAAGCCTCTCCCAATACCTCAGGTAGATATGTACAATAACATGGCTCGCCTGTTTCCTCCTACACTGAGAAATAATCATTCCAACCAAAGTCAGAGGCCGGCATCTGATCCATTGCCACAGCCACAGCCTTACCACGATGTAAATGGCATGCAGGAACACTACAGCAGGTCATTAAGCCGCAGGGGTAGCCTACCGCCTGTTATGTCTGATGGCTTTGAAGGGTATCCTTCACTACCAGGGGGAAGTGGTCATTACAGTCAACAGATGTATCCAGCACACCCAAACATGGCTCCACCTCCTGACATTGCACGTGGGATGGTAATGCCAGAAGAATTGTATGGTGCATGTGCAGGATACCAGCCCTCCTATCGACCAGTACAACCTGTTCATCCAGCAGCTCATTGGGGAGTGGCATCGTATCAACAACCTCATGGGCAATATAGCCACACACAATATCCTTATCATACGAACCAACACTACCATCCACACTATCCAAATAACTTCAGTGGTGGACAGGGGAAAGGATACTACAGGACAAGGTCTTGTCCTACAGACACAGAAGTTACTGATGGCCCTAGTGAAAGAAGTGAAGCATCATTAGAGGAGGAAAGAGTGAAAGCATGTGATGCTTTATTTGAGATCTTTCCAAATGATGCTGCCAAGATCCTAAAAATACTGGACGAAAATCCAAAGGAATCCAGTGTGGATAAGCTGACACAGTTGCTTCTTGAAGAAGAAGAAAAAGAAAATAAAGAGGCATAAGGTAATTTTCTAATGGTTTACACTGTTGACTTTGCTTTACCAACTTTAAGACTTACCAGCAGCACAGTCTGCAAAATTTCAGAGCTTTTTATTTTGACATAATTTTTTCCCATTGTAAACATTGTGTTTTTCTCATAAAAGTAAGAGTCTGCATTTAAGTTTCATCCATAAGAGTGCATCTTCTCTAACATTACCAAAAAAGCAACAAAATGATACTCAAGGGAATGACATGTAATCTGAAATGTGAAAACTAGGAATTTAATAGCTCAGTCTAGGTTTTACATTGAATTATTAAGTTAATTTTCCTGCATGTGTGTGTTGAAACCAGTTACATAAAATACATTCTTGTAACACATTGTAAGAAAACCACTATAATGGTAGAATTTAACTGCCCAAACAGAATTAAGGACAATACCTTTTTTACCATTTCAGTATTCCTAAAAGATGACCACCCCTTTCAGGAGAAGGGTTTGCAAGAGGTATACCTCACAGACAAGATAGATACCATCTTTTGCTACATGGTCATGCAGAGAGCAACTCTGCACAGTTAGTCGTCGCCCTACTGTGGTCACTAGAGTGGCCATCTAAGTACAAAAATACTTAATGTGTACACAACAACTTACCTCAAACGTAGAACAAAAAGTGTTTTCTTTGGGGAAGTGTGTACAAAATATAATCCAACATAGCCTACAGTAAAGTATATCTAAAAAAGCTATTGAAACAAGTGGTAGGTTTTGCTAAAATTGTAATAGCTGCATTTAGACTGGCAGAAGTTGGATTAACATGTTCATGCATGGTAAGCAGATAAATATGTTAGTACAAAACGTAAATGGTAGTTTTACGTTATTGGCAACTTACATGAGTGAGTTTTGTACATAGGTGCACTGAGTTTGTTAGCTTCTAGACAAAGGGAACAAAAATTAGCACAAATTCATATTAATAGTTGCTATGGCAACAAGTTTCAAAAGTTGTCATGACGAGCACCCACTATTTTTGATAAATTGATAATTATTTCATAAAATTTTATAATTTGGAGCTTTCCTCAAAGCCATTATTTCTGCTAAAGTGTTTTTTGCTTGAATTCTGTCAAGGGTTTTAATAGCGATTTGGATCCCATGTGTCCGTCTTATCAAAATATTGTTTCTCCAGTTAGGAAGTTTAGTTAAACTGACAGCAGTTTATGAGTTGAAACATTAATAGCCATGGGATTACTAGAAGTACCATATCCAAGAGAAGTGACTGTTCCCTGCATCTGCTAGTAATGCATTCTTTCTTTTCCTGCTTTTTCGTGTTTATGCTAGAGCTAAACAGACCTTTCTCATGCTGCAGCCTTACTTCCATGAAAATAAAAGCCTTTGTTTATGCCCAGCTAGACTCCTTCTGAAGTGCTTGACGAGGCTTGCCAGGCAAAAACGTTTTGTTCAGTCAACATGGTTGCCACATGAGAAAGGTGACATCAGAGCTGGAAGCATAACATGCTGCATTCTTATCTTGTGCTGGACGCAATTCAATTTATGTATTTTTTATTTTATCAACATTATAGTCTTGCATCTGACAATTGAGCCTTCTTGAGTTGAATAACTCTTTCATTTTTAGTACTAGATACTGAAATGGACCCACTCAGGTTGGGTGTAATGTATTCCCATCTCAAATAATTACTTTGGGAATAAGATTCTATGTTTAAGGTACATTCATCTTGATATGACTTTGCAAGCATTATGGCAAAACAAGAAATATTACTTAAAAGGATGATATGCAGCCTGGAGTAGTAAAACATTACACCCAAGCTTTAATAGTTTGATTTCAATCAAGGTTCAATATTTGTCAGTCAAGAAAACATATTACTTGTTTTTTAGGCTTTTTGATGACATGGTTAGTAACCTGTAAAACGTTTTCAAATAATAGGGTTTTTATAGCTGTTTGGCAATCCAAAAAACGTGCAAAGAAGCTCAGTCTCTGCCCATAAATTTTTTTTCTCTAGAAACACCTTTTGCTAGTAGCTTCTTATGCCACTGATTTAAGGGATTTTCCAAACCATTTGACCAACACTTCTGACATTAGCCTGTTCAATTGTAGTTTTCATCATAATCTTGGACGTCAGAGTTTGACAATTTAAAGTTAATCTAAGACGTTACTGAAAATTTCTAACAAAGTAGTTTCTAAGAGTTAGGAATAAGCTATGTTTTGTAATAATTTGGTACTAACTTTGTTTCCCAGATGTTCAAAATGTTGCATGTTTTAATTTAGAACATTTATACAATCACATCTCCAATAAGGAAAATTTTCACCTGTAAATATACCCCTACCTTTTTGCATTTAGCAAAGTATTGTACTATTATATATCTTTTAGATATGTTTCCTAAGGCTGAAAATATGCAAGTTAGGGGGATGGTCATTCATCGCTGTACTAATCACATTCTTAAAGCCCAAAGCCTTGACAGGCTGCCATTATAGTCTCTTTTCCACAAACATGGTCTATCAAGGATGTGTTTTCCCTTGAACTGTTGTGAATGAAAACTGTATTGTCTGAGCTGCATTACCTTGGAAGTAAACAGAGAAATTATTCCACTGAGTTGGTGATGCAACATTTCTCTACTGTTCATCATAACTATGGACCAGTTTCCTGTTTGTTGTGGGAATGAGTTGACATGGTAACTTGCATATTGTCAGCCTTATGTGCTCTTCATAAGAGCATAACTTGCATGGCATGATGTTAAAAATCTAGCAATAATGTGAATGCTATGATAAAATTAATGTATAATGTAATTTAATGGTTATACGTCTAGTTAATAATATCACTAGCTATTACAGAGGGTTTTGTAGACATTTTTGTTATACAGTTATTTCTAAATTTATTTTTACAACATTTGATGTTGCACTGGGCAATAGACCCTCATTTTCAGTATCTTCTGCTTACACAGAATCATGTGTCATCACAACAAAGATGATCCAGGATTTTGTTGGATTTCAATCAAAGCATTTCCAAGGCATTCTATAGTACACAGATATTCTTTAAAACCTTTTCACTGACAGCTAATGATTGTTTTCCATTTCAAAACTGTCTTCAAAATAATGTGTGGCTTGAAACTGGTAAAACATGCCCAAGCTGAAAAGGTCTTATTGTATGACTGTGTATATAGACTATTGTATGATTCCATAAAGTGCTATCGAGAGTGCTTTGTTTTATAACTTTCAATGAATTAGCTTGCTTTTGTCAAAATATTTACCTATATTGTGTTAACAACTGCTGCAGTAATTGTGCTTTTTATTTTGCTGACCTATTTACTTTAGCTTTCATAATCAACATTCATACAGAGCTTTTTATTTTTATATGTTTTGGTAAAAACAACTGTAATAATAAAAACCAGTTATTTGTTTAATAACTACCATTGAGTCACAACTTGTTAATTGGGTTAGGTGTTTTAACACTCCAAAAAAGTGTTAAAATTGGTTAAATTTGCTCCATGGTTCTCTGGTTTTCCTCCCTCTGTAAAAATCAACATGAGAGCTGAGAGTTGTATACTTTAAACAGTTAATGTAGTGGTAGTGTGTGTGAGTGATAGTGCCCCCAATCAGTGCGAAAGTACTAGAAAGATTACACAAAAGATTAAAGAGATCTTTTTACGTAAATGGAATTATTCATGCTTTTATATTTCAAAATGAAATCTGACCTAACAAACTTTTACTGCAAGAAAGAAAAACTAATAGAATTACACTGCAAGAACATAAAAGAAAAAATTTACCTATGATGCACATGCCTGCACACATGGTCATGCAATCATTCTGTCATTAGGAATCTTATTTCCCATGGTAATCAACCAATCAGAAAGCAACTGTATGTCATCATGTTTTGGCCACAACTTGTTTTAAACATGTGGCAAAAAATTAAGGACATACAGTTTATCAGAAATATTTAAAAATCTTTTTTAGAAGGAAGGAAGGAGAATTAAATGCTCAGAGAGATTTGATGTTCCAACAGTTTCTCAGTGTTGTTTTTTTTGAGGTACAAAATGCCACAAATATACATATCTCAAATTACCCTTTTAACCTTGTACTGATAAAAGTAGGTATGTAATACCTCTGATGCATTGAATTGTCTAAATGACTACTGAGAGATGACTAAAATTCTAGTAAATAAGATGGCACACAAGGCCATTGGTAAAGGGGTACTAATATTTTTTTTACCTAGTATTTTTTACAAGCAATTCTCCTTTTACAGTTCATAAAATATCAAAAAGTTTAGCAACGTATGAAAATGCTGATCAGTACAATGAATGGCATGCCAGATATGAGTTGTTTAGATGAGCCGGAAAATGAAATGACCATCCATGTTCCTGTAACTAAATATCAGATACAATCTGGCAGCTTGCGGGAGGTCTCCAACTGAGCCATCCATATTATTGGATTAATTGTTGGAACCAAAGTGTCAGTAAATTGGAGAAGAATGCTAGAGGTCCTGATGTGAACTTGATTATCCTTCAATGCGTGTGGCAAGATGTTAGATCCAAGATGTTAGGGACCAGTCATTATTTATGGACCAGGGGGCAATGGAAAATTTAAGGGGGGACCACAAGAATGCGAGGGATCAGCAAAACAACAACATACAGTAAGGAGGGGATCACATACATTTGTCAGTAAATTTGTTCAAAAATAGGGGGATCACTAAAGCCCCAGAGTGTCACATCAAAAATGATAAACAACTAAAATGTGTGTGCACGTGTGTGATAAAGAACAAAGCAGTTTTAGATTGGTAATGTTATTTTTCATGGCACGAAATTGTTCCTAATAATTTTACTTTTTTTGGAATTTGTGTGAAATGTACTCAAGACCAAGTCTCTCTGAAACCCTGTTCTATGGTAACTGTCCTGCCAATCCTAATGTGTTCAGAAACTACAGGAAACAGCTATAAGAGGATCCTTGGAAGGATTTCCGTACTGAAAGCCTTTTTAAAGAAAAAAAAAAGGAATAGTTTTCAGTGCCTAACCCTGGCACCCTAACCCTAGGCCCTGAAGGGCTGTTCATTATCTATGCCAGGGCGTACGCTGGAGGAAAAGGAAAAAAAAAAGAAAAATAATTCACTGGCCCCCGTTCTCCTCAAGTTCTTACAAAGCCAAAAATCTCAATCTCCCCTCCCCCTTGCATATACACACACACACACACACACACAAACACAGACTCCTGTCCTGCCACCACCAATAAGCTTAATGTTACAGTGCAAATCAAAAAACCATGGGCATCTAGAAATATTTCAAGAATGTTTCTTGGCCAATTAGAGACGTAGTAATTATCACAGTTATCTTAGTGGTTAAAGAGTGATTTCTGATTGGCTAAAAACAGTGGAAACATTCCTTACATATTTCTAGGTTGCCACATTTTTTTGATTTGCACTGTAAAATATAC
Organism: Stichodactyla mertensii; assembly: GCA_011800005.2. NCBI lineage: Eukaryota > Metazoa > Cnidaria > Anthozoa > Actiniaria > Stichodactylidae > Stichodactyla > Stichodactyla mertensii. The sequence goes on from JAAAQI020148123.1 coordinate 21,979, forward strand.
CTTGACTGTAGTTTTTCAAGACCCCACTTACATAAGAAATAAAATTTCAACATCTCAATGTAAAAAAAAACAAGGTAATTTATTTTACTTCAGCAATGTGGGGAGTGATTGCCCAATTCTCCCGAGCCAGGGGTTTGTGTATAAAGTGTTTGAAGGTTTGCCCTTTACCCTGTCAATTTCTTCCAGTCCCCACCCCATCCCTGATGCACAAAATAATAATGAACAATCCCTAACTGTGGGAAGAGGGAGAGACGAATGCAGGAAACTGCATTTACTAAAAATCAACCCCCCCCCCCCACCTTTAGAAATCCCAATTCACCACTTGTTGGGACTGTGTAACAAAAATTTGAAATAAATTAATATGAATGATTACCCAATATTTCAAGACCAAAAGTTATTAATTTAATAAATCATGAATAAAATAATACCGTATTGAATAAACACCTTAATAGACACAACTGATTTCAATCTAACTTTGCCTGTGACATTAAGACTGTGCCTTCATGGCTTGCCGTCTTCTGACATCCCAGTTGTACACTCTGGCCATGTCTGATGGTATTAAGTTAAGGTAAACTTAGCAGAATAATTTGGATGACTTTTAAATATGAATTGCTGGTCGTGGGAGGGGGACAAAACAGTAATAACACAATGAAAATTGATATTAATTGTGTTTTTTAGTGTTTTGTAGACCTGTCACACTGAAAAAAGTTATCATGACCTCAGAATTAGGAAGGATGTGGAAAAGCTCAATTCAAACAACAACACTGTAAACTCTGCAAGTACACCCCTGGTAAGGGAAGAGAACACCCCAAGCATGATTGGGGAAACTGCTGAGTGGCAAGCATCAACTTGGTTTTAATTTTGCCTAAATTTAGTTCAGGCACATTTTGATTGTCTGAACATGCTTTTAGTTTACAGGATGTGTTGAATGGTGGGGTAGAAGTGAGCCCAATGCAGTGTGGGCAATAATATTAATGCTATTCCTTATCAAAGGATACTGACTTCAGTAGTGGTGTACTGGTCTCGCAGGTAGCCTAGATCATCTTGGAGTTCATCAAGACTGTTTCTAGCAGTAGATAAATTCTTGGATAGCAATTTTTCTGCCTCGGCAATTGTGTACTCAAGCATAACATTGGCCTGAAAAGAGTGTATAGTGATACCTCATATTTATGATGACAATGGTGATGATTATAAAGTGTGAATATAGCATTCTTCCCATTGTATAAAATAAAAAGTATTTTATAAATGAGTATGATGGTTGATGATGGTGATGATGATGATGATGTGTGAAGTAATTCAATAAGCATTTATGACAGAACATCTGAAATGGTTGATCTCAGATCAAAAGGAATTGTGCATGTGAACACATTGAATTTTGGTGATTCAACATCATTCCAGCATGATTACAACTAGATGATCTGAGATCAAAAGGAATTGTGCATCTGAACACATTGAATTTTGGTGATTCACCATCATTCCAGCATGATTACAACTAGACATATTGCAATATTTAATGAGTTGAGCTTTTAACCTCCCACAATTCCAATGGCCTCAAATCAACCATGATTATAGATCTACCGTTATCAACATTTACTGAAATAGGCATATATTCCATAGACCAAAAGGCATTGTGGATCTTGTAATGTTGTGAAGTAAAACAAATAGTATTTATTTATTTCATTTCTAATGCATTCCATCCAAAACAGTATACTAGCTACATATAGAGAGCAAATCACTTGTACTGTATCTTTACTGAAACAGTATATTAGCTACATATAGAGAGCAAATCACTTTATCTTTACTGAAACAGTATACTAGCTACATATAGAGAGCAAATCACTGTATCTTTACTGAAATAGTATACTAGCTACATATAGAGAGCAAATCACTGTATCTTCACTTTTTACTTCAAATTAATGAGACCCACAATGCCCTTTGGTCTTGGAATATACTATTCAGTATGCAGTATTCAGTATTCAACATTTTCTGAAATAGCTGTATACAAAGGCAGTTATTTTAGCTTTATTGAAGCTATTTTAAGACCATGAGGCTTGAACCCACAACCTCCCTCATGACAGACTGACACTCAATCAAGTATCAGTTTAAATTACTAATAAACACATTGTTTTAGAATGTTAGAGTTTTTTCATGTTCTGTGACCCAAAAATTCTAGAAATGCAGCACTTTTTCTGGTGTTTTGGCATTTGTTTATCAAGTTAACTCCACTGAAGAACTAATGTCCAAAATGTTACTTTATTGTAAGTATCATTTTTGATATGGTATTCAAATATTCATTTACTTTCTAGTTTATTTAACCTAGGTTTTGTTAAGGTCATAGGATTATACATTATTTGAAAGGGTTTAAACTGGCATATACATTAACAAAAAGTTCCCTGTGATTACATTTTTATTCTCTTTTAGCACTTACAATCCCTTAAATAAAAACCACAGACATCTCACCATTCAGTTTTTGAGTTATATTAGTTTAAATGTGAGAATATTTTTGGGAACAAAATTTTGATCTTGCAAGGTCAATAATCTCAGGTTTTGTCTGCATCATTAAAAGCACATGCATGAAAACAGCCTCTTCACAGGGTCAGCTTTCTGATGGACTAGCCTTGCTGAAAGGAGCTAGACATGATTCATTATGTGGCGATAGAGCAGATTTCATAATATGAGCAGGAAACACTACTGCAAAATTTGTTACCACATCATAGCAGTAATGTTACTTTATGTTAGCCTTAACTACATGTTGTAATTGGCTGATTCACACAAAAACAATGGGAAGCCATTTCAGTGCTACAGCATACCTCACCGTGTACGTGTTGTAAGTCAATATCATATGTTTCCCACTCATATGAAACCTGCTCTGATCAACTACGCACTTACTCCAAGCCACAAACAGACTTTCTCTGATGGTGGTACTACTGCATTAGCATAGAGTTGGTCAGAAACCAGGAACCTGCTATGGCATTCTTCTCCCTTTTCCTGAATAACACACAAGAATTACAAGACATTGTACAACATCTGTGGTCTAAATAGTGTGCCAAAAAACACTTATCACCTAAGTTGTAGTTTCACAAGGTGTGGAATGTGGTAGTTTAAACAGATATCATATACATGTACATGCATTCACTTAATATATTAAATAAAATAAATAAATAAATAAATGGGATTTAGCAGTGGCTCCTCTACAGAGTAGCTATTCATTCACTGTAATTCCAAATGGAATTTAGAAGTTGATTTTTGCAGAGTGAGGAAAAACCGGAGTACCCAGAGAAAAACCCTCGAAGCACAGGAGAGAATCAACCAACAACTCTACTCACATACAACACCGAACTCTGTGGGGTTCGAACTCAGGTGGCCTTGGTGAGAGGGGAGCGCTCTCACTGCTACGCCAACTGTGCTTTCCCTTCCTTATATATAACTAAAACTGGCAGAAATGAAGAAAATCAAGAATTTCTTAACAGATTACTTTGTAGTAAAAATATTGCCAGAGATGGAAAACTGACAGGGTTTTACAGATGGCTAATATTGCTTTATCAGTGAGTGATAAACACAAACATAAATGAGACTGTTCTAGTGCATACTCACAACATGAAAAAGTGAGCACCAAGTTTTACAGAAAATGCTCTAGAGTGATTTTACTACAAAACCCATGAAATATAGGCTAATGGCTACAATAGGGTGTAATAAACAAATAGACACAAAAGAAAACAATGAAATTAGTGTCTGCTAACTTTTATTACAGTCGTAATATAAACAAACTAGTGGACTATCATGAATCCTGCACTCTGATTGGCTAAGCTTTTACAGGTCTAATCAGTGATAGTCCACTAATATGGCAAAAAACAAATCAAAGCAATTGTATGTGCCTTACATTTTGCCAAGATTGTGGTGAAATTATTGATGTTTTTGATAATTTTCTAACACAGTCCAAATAGTTTGTTTATACTAAAAATTTGATTCAATAGAAGGCAATCATCTTTTAAATAAAGTGATTTATTTCCCTATTTTATTTGTGCAACAAAAATTCCCACAGCAAAATTGGAGTTCCCCTGTTTCTGTGAAACAAAATTCATGTTAGAACCGGCCTCAGTACTCACCTTTTTAGATTTAAGAAATTTGACCATTTCCAAACTTGAAATAAGATCAGGGACCTGGTTTTGAAGCCTAGACATAACAAAAACTAGTATCAAAAGAGAGTTATATATCTCAGTGAATGGGTAATACAAATACAAAGTATATTAGAAAAGTTTATAGAGCATTTTCATGTGATTTCATGGAGCCATGTTGGTGTACCTTAAACAAAGGTCCTGTGTAATTTAGTTTCTTTTGTTTGGAACACCAATATGGATGCCATGTCTTTTGAAACACTCCATAGAAAGTTTGCTTCTCAATTTAATACAACACACAATTCCATGATAATCATCTCTGATCATGCATGCTGATTTCTTCATCTGCAGTAATTTCACACTAACTTCTCTGGACAGTTGCTTGAACATGATAAAAAGTGTTAATTGCCAAGATAAATCCTAATCAAATCCAGTGTAAATGTTTTTATGATACTTAGTGTTTACTTATTTATTTCTTAAACATGCACCCAGAGCAGTAGTAACATGAGATACATGTAAATAGTCTAGAAAAGACTTTCAAATCTTCAAGTAATGATTCTCTTTAGCAAGGTATGCATTACAAAGGAAACCACCCATCACAGCATAGAAACTCCAAAGCAGTATTGATGTTTGCAATAATAATATAGTAATATCATGAAAATTTTGGCAAACAATAACATCATCTTTTTGGGATCTAGTTACAGTACCTCTTTTTCTTAGCTAAAAGATTTAATTCCATGTATTTGTATTTTCTAAGTTGTTCATCAAGTATTTTGATGGTCTCTTCAGCTGAATCACTGCCCAAAGAACTCATGTATTCTTCAACATCATCCTGAAGATAAAAGAAGGTGAAACAACTGTTAGGAAAGCAAACAGGTGTGTTCCATTACATGCATCACTTTCACCATTATCACAACAACACTACACTGTGATATCATCACACCACCATCATCACCAGCATCACCATCACCATCATCATCATCACCATCAACATCATCACCATCATCATCACCATCACCATCAACATCATCACCATCATCATCACCACCACCACCACCACCACCACCACCATCAACATCATCACCATCATCATCACCATCACCACCACCACCACCACCACCACCACCACCATCAACATCATCACCATCATCATCACCATCACCATCACCATCACCATCACCATCACCACCACCACCAACATCATCACCACCACCACCACCACCATCACCACCATCATCAACATCATCAACATCATCATCATCACCATCACCATCACCACCATCATCACCATCATCAACATCATCACCATCACCATCACCATCACCATCACCATCACCATCACCATCACCACCATCATCAACATCATCAACATCATCATCACCATCACCATCACCATCACCACCACCACCACCATCAACATCATCAACATCATCATCACCATCACCATCACCATCACCACCACCACCATCATCAACATCATCAACATCATCATCACCATCACCATCACCATCACCACCACCACCACCATCACGACCATCAACATCATCACCACCACCACCACCACCACCACCACCACCATCAACATCATCACCACCATCACCACCACCACCACCACCACCACCATCAACATCATCACCATCACCACCACCATCACCACCACCACCACCACCACCACCACCACCACCACCACCACCACCACCACCACCACCACCACCACCACCACCACCATCATCACCACCATCACCACATCACCACTATCTTCATCACCATTAATGACAACCATACCTTACTGTGACCATCACACAATCATCACCATCACCAATACCATTATCATCACTTTACCATCATCACCAGTACCATCACCACAACCATCAACACCAGCATCATCACCACAACCATCATCATCATCACAACCCTACCATACCGTCACTATCACACTACCATCACCAACACCAACACTGTCACCATCACAGTGGGGGGGGTCCAAATGTACACTTGGCAAAACCTGTGGGATGTTTTCATGACCACTCATTTCTATCCTCCCCTCTGATTACATATTAGAAATTTCTAAAGATTCTTACTGTCATCGTACTTGTACATAATCAAATTACAATTAAAAACTTTCTTTTCTTTCTTACAAAATCTACTTCAAACCTGTAATAAAACTAAATTCTAGGAAAAAACAATCTTCTTAACCTCATGTATGACAGGGGGGTCCAGATCCCTCCAATCCAACCCTTGGATCCACCCTCGGTTAGGGACTGATTGTTTATTACGTCACAGGGGACATCAGTGATTTTAGAGGGAGTTAAGATTTTTAAAATCAGCTGATAGTGGACAGTGGGTACATTTTTTACAATTGCAAAATACTGGGATTCTATGCTTTCATGCAGCCCAGTAACTTTTAACTTGAACTTTGAATTTTCTAAATTGGGATGAAGAGGGGGGTACATTTTAAATTGACAGAAATTTTAGGGGGTACAAATTGTATTATGGCGTTATATTCAGAAAAACAGTTTTTAAAACATAATGTTTCTAACGTGCATAGTACATAAGATTCGTATACTACACTTCAAAATCATCAGTGTTCACCTGTGATGTTTATTTAAAACTTGTACAAATAAAAATGCTCATATAGTTTTAAATATAAACTTGCAAGGCCTAAAGTTTATGTAAAACAAGATATAAGCTGGTACAGAAGCGAGTAAATCCTCGTGACAGAGCGCTACATGAGACATTGATAGCAATACAACCTTGAAACCCTGACAAAAACACAACACCACTTGAACAAAATAAAAAAATGCAATATTAACTTACTAAAAACCCAGCCTCAGGTATTCCTCTATGTTTTTTCTCCTTTATTTCTTTGTTTTCTCCCTCCTTTAGAGTTTTATCGCTGGATTCTTTTACAGACGTCTTTACACCTTCGGACGCCATCTTGGATTTGGACTGATGGACTAGTGCCAGCTCCTTTCGGACATGACTATCCCAGAAAACTGATTAAAATGATTCAAAATATTTTACGAACTAAACATTTAGTTCTAGTTAGTTTATTATAAAACTTATGGTAACTTGACTATTCGACGTTTCGATACTTCAGGTATCAATCTGAAGAGTGTTTATACAAGCAGTGAATTCTGGTTTATACAAGTATGTCGGAACCGTATGTCTAATATTTTCCTTAAAAATACCTGTAAGTTTCCCCTAATTTTTAAAGACTGTTTCATTTTTAATTCAAGAACAACTATTGTTATGCTAAAACTTGAAATATATTTTTTTGATATTAGGAATATGTAATGAGGTATCCTAGCCAATGATATTGCGTCTTCTTGTGATGTTTAACGAGGGTTTCATATGTGCTCACGCGTTGCAAAATGCGGAAGTCGTTCAAAATTTGCTTACAAAAAGAATTGCTGTTTTTAACTTCCACAAGTTTACTACAACATACTGTCCTTCCAAAGGTCTTACTACATCTCGTATGACTAAAGAGGAACTCTAACTTTACGATGTCATAAGGTAGTTTGGGAACTACGCCTCGAAAATCGTCTTCAATTTGTGAGATTTTGGATCTGGATGTATTTTTAGTACGCCGTTATTACACCGTCTGTGACTGCATTTTGGTTCTTTTATTACTCGTTTAGTTCTTTGGAAACTTCTTGTTACCTTTTAGTTTAAAAGAATGGAAAGTGGGGGATTGGTAAATGGTTTCTCTAGTGAGCTCCATATGAATAATCGAGCTCCTACGAAGCAAGAAGTCGCGAGAGTAGAAGGAGACGAAGAAAGTAAAGACGACAAGGTTTCTGGACCAGCATATCCATCTTCTCTTAGCTCTAGTAAGGATGAGTATGGCTCTCAGTACAGTTCGTATAATTCTTTAGAGCAAGCAAGAATAAATGCCCAGCTAGATCGTATAAACCGCTTTGGATTTGAGGAAGTTCGTCCAGACGTGGACGACGAAATGGCGAGCGAAGAAAAACGCCTTGAAACCTTTAAACAGTGGCCTCAAAGTTCTACAGTAAATCCCAGAGACTTAGCAAAAGCTGGCTTTTATTTGAAAGGCCCTGGAGATCTCGTTAGTTGTTTTTCTTGTGATTTGCAGCTCAAGGACTGGGTAGATGGGGACGATCCTCTTGAAGAACACAAACGATTGAAACCAAATTGTATTTTTATTCTTGAAACTGAAAGAGAAAATTACGCAGTTACATGCCACGGAGAGCCTGTTACATCGGAGATTACATCAGGAAACGATCTCTTTAGGCAAATGCCTGGACAATTACCTCATACAAGACCTTACTCAGATGTCAATACACAATATAAATACAGAGACCAGAATGCTCCACCTTATAGTACGTCAAGCGTTGAATTTGGACGCATTGACCCAAGATTCCAATCTTTATATAGTCCACCTTATTTATCTACTGCAAACCAATCGACCCACCAGACACCTTTTCCAGAGTTATATCTGCGACAGCAGCAAGGATACAGTGATCATCATCAGGATCAAAACCCATCAGTAACACAGGAGTCATCTCTTTATAGAAGTGAACAGTTTATTTCTCCAACTGGTACCACTTTACCATCTTATAATCCTCGTTTGCCTTTCCCAGGCCGTCAACCCGTTAACTATACCAGTGTAACTTCACAAAACTGGTACACTCCACCAAACCGGCCATACTTGCAAACTCCTTCTCAGTTCATGATACCGCCTATGGAACCAAGATTGCCTCCTGGTGGTTATCACAGGGAGTCAGATAATTACAGGAATTATTCAGTTACCCAGGAAAGCTTATCTCCAGCACCTGGCCGCCATCCATACTTGCCAAATTGTAACATTCCAGTGTTGCATCCGATGCCAAGCAAAGGTCCCCACATCAGGACAGAGGACACTTTACATATTACATCACCAACAGATCTTCAGAGTGAACACCACAGAATGACCACATTTGTAGACTGGCCAGAGGATTGTCCTGTTCGGCCCTGGGAACTTGCATCTGCTGGTTTCTATTACCTTGGAAACCAGGATAATGTGAAGTGCTACAAGTGTGGTGTTGCTCTGCGGAATTGGGAACCTGACGATACTCCTTGGGAGGAGCATAAAAAATGGTCTTCAGAATGCCCTTTGGTTAAAGCACACTATCAAGGCAAGCATGCACATCAACCAGTAGAAGACCAAGAACAAGTGCAACCCAGACTGTCCACTGCTAGTCAAGCTAAAAAGCCAACTTATCAAATAACTTCTGAGCCTCACAGATATCCTTTTCATAATCAGGGAAGAAATCAAATGTGGCCCAAACAAGCTGGTGATTGGAATCCACCACAGCTACAGAGATTTCAAGTTCACTCTAGTGCTGCAGAGGTTCAGATGCCAACAAGTCAAGGCTCTTCTTTTTCTCATCAAGGAAGGATTCAAGATTATCCTCAAACATCTTATCGAGGGCGAGACAATGAACATCTTCCACTTTTTCAACCAGCACCATGGAGAAATGTCCAAGCACAGTTTCCATCTGTGAATGAAAGCCAAAGAAATCCACAATTGGGAACAGTGTCTCATGACCAAGCAGTTTCTACGTGTGCAGCTTCATTCACTACTTATAGCAGTGCATATAGCACTGGCCAAGTTGTTTTAAATCCCTCAGAAATCCCTTCTCAGCGGGACATTCCTTCTAATGAAGATTCAAGCTTGGAAAGTGAAGGCAATCTAAGCACTAGGGATGTTATGAGGGCAATGGAGATGGGATTCACACGTGAAGCTATAGATGAAGCCATAGCAATCAAAACACAAAGAACTGGTAATGGATTTAACAATCTAGATGATCTAATGCAAGCCCTCCTGGATAATCAGAATAACGTTGTCTCTGGGCCACAAATAGCCTCAACTAATACAGCTAGAAGTTGCACAGCCATCTCTGACCCAGAATCTCAGGCCATTGATAGAAACGAGAGAAATCTGAGTCAAAGAGAGCAAGCACAGTTGAACTTTGCCTTAGCACACAGTATATCATACCATAAAGACCAAACATCTGCTCCAAAACAAGCATTAAAACGATCCAACAGTGCACCTCCCGGCTCGTCAACCAACTCTGCTGCTCTGAACGAATCAGTGCGAGAACTTGAAAGAACTCAGGAGGAAAGACTGATTTGTAAAATCTGCATGGATGCTGAAGTTGGCATTGTGTTTCTTCCTTGTGGACACATCAGCTGTTGCCCAAACTGTGCATCTGGACTTGATTTATGTCCTATGTGCCGAATGTCTATTCAGAAAATGCATCGCACTTTTTTGTCCTGAATGCTAAAATATGGCATTTGTATTGATGTTACAGACTGTCTAATTTAAAAATTGAGGAGCCAGTCCAAGCACCTTACAAAGTAATATTGAAAAGTAGCTAGTAGTAACTTAAAGAAAATAATCTCTTGAATCTTGATCTGACAAATATTGTCAGATTTAAGGAAAGAAAGCTAGCAAGTAAATTATAAGCAATATAAAACATGCATGCATGTCTCTTTACTGTGATATAAACACACTGGGAGATGTAGAGTGTGAGAAAAGGGAGTTAAGGAAGATGAGGCATAGTCAAGTGTTTCTATTGCATTTTGAGTGCTCTATATTTCCCAGAGTGTTTATATTGCAGTACAGAGACATCCATGCTTGTTTCATATTGCATTTATAAAATATTTTTCACTGTTAAGCATAAGGTTGTCTCTGTACTCTGATATAAACACAGTAGCCAGCCAATCAGCATGTGTGTTTATCTCAAATATTTTATAAAATAATTTAACCAACTTTAGACCTTAGCATTACAGATGGCTTAGGTTTGTAACTGTGGATGAAGAAAGTGTATTAATTGGAAATGAAAATCAATTCTAAGTAGTGGGTTTAAATCCCACTTGTGTAATATAGAAGTGGTGGCAGGGGGATGGAGCCAAGATATAGGTACATCCCTCCCTAGAGATCAAAATCCACAAACATCTTTGTGATGAGTGAGTAATTTTTTTGCCTAAAACATGGCCTTCCATTGTTGTCTGCCATCAGGGTGATCTTTATGTAATTTATACAAGTGGCCATGCTGTATCTGACATACAAGCTTGAGCCGCAGGCAAGAGATTGTAGATCAGATACAGCATGACCATACATATTGTATATTGCTTATGATATGTCTAGGTTAGCTAGATTGTGTTTGACTAAAATTTTGAACATGCATGTGAATTGGGCTGAGAAAATCAGCTTTAAAGTTTATGCAAATCAGTACGATACTGTATGAGATATACAAGCTCCTCCATGCTTATGATTTTCTATTGTCTTTGCCTCATGAATTATTAATGAGTATTATAAGGCCAGATTCAGTTTATAGATGATGTGCATCTCACAACAGAATACAGCTAGTGCTGAATAATTACACATTATTATATCCACATCCACTGGATATGAGCAAGGGCATGCTCTGATTGGTTCCTCTACTACTAGGATATCAGCTCATATCCTGTGAGTAGAGAAGTAAACAAAATGGTGGAGCATTTTGCTGACATTATTTCACTTTTTAAACTTGAATATAATTAAAATTCTATATTTCTCACAATCCAGTGGATGTGGATATAATAATCTCGTCATACATGGCTAATAGCCAACTCGGCACTGCACGCCTCATCAGCTATGAGCTCATGTACAACTCGATTTCATGGAATAATAATTGTTAAATATTTGCAAATAAGTATAAAGCACTTAAGAGTAGTACTCAGCAGTGGTAAGGAGCAAATGGATTGTCACCTGTACACACTAGTTGTAAAGACTGAGAATATTGAAAACAATATTCAATAAAATACTCTTTCCAGTATATTGTAGTATAAGTATAGATAGCCGTATATTTATGTAATAGTTGTGTCTTTAGCAATCACAGGTTATGTAGCAGTTGTTACATAAGAATTCATGTAATTATTCCTATGAATAAGATTGTTAAGTATCTTATCAAAAGAGATTAAGTTATTATTTCACTAAAATGACTGTGTGGGTAAAAGCAAATTAGCTTTGAAAAACACAGGAATGGAAATGTATGATAGATAAAAAGTAAATAAAGATAGGTGTTGAAAATTTAATTTTGATTGGTTTATTTATTTAATTATTGATTAAATGATTGATTTGTTCATCCATTCATCCATTTTCTTTTTTGTCAATTTATTTCGACATTCACTTCTACTAAGCTGAGCAGCATTAAATTTTCTAACCAATCTAGTTCACTGTGATTTTTTATGGCCAGCCCTATGTTCAAGCAAAAAGTGAAATTTCATCTGTGAATTATCTAAAAACCACACAAGAAATAATTTTCAAAATGGAGTGAAGGGCTGCAGGTTTCAATCAACAATGCTTTCCATGATTAGTTGTTTGCTCATACTAGTTTACTCGCTAATTTCCATTAATTGTTTGCTCAGCTGGTTGATAGTTCAGGGGACAAGACATTTACTAGAGGGGAGGGTTGGGTGGTGCATTTTTATTTTGCTTCGTATAGTTTCCAGTAGTTTTGGTCTTGTTTACTGCAGAAAATGTGACCCCAAATGCTGCATGCAAGAAATTGCTTAACCCCTCAGAAAATTAATTCAAGGAATTAATGTCACTGACATAAATGTCAAAAACACATGACCCTCCAAAAATTCTTGCAGACACATTAGGCTGCATTCATTATGTACGGCTAAGGAGAAGGGGGGACAGGTGAAATTCAGGGGGATCTGAAAATTTTCTTATCAGTTAATGGGGGGATTTCAATTTTTTTGGACATTGAGGGGGGATGCAAAATTTTATTAAAGCCTACCCTGGGGGGATACATAAATTTTCTCTTATTACAAGGGGGTATCTTAAAATTTTCCTAGTATATAAAAATTTCATCTGCCCCCCACCCCACCACCCCTAGCCATACATAATGAATGCGGCCTATATTTCAGCTACAAAAAAGCCAGGACCCCCTCCCTATTTGCACCAGCCCTGGCTGGGGTGTTAGCCAACCCACTCTTCTTCTAATAAATGTCCAGTCCCTCATTTGGTAGCTCAATTATCCATTTTTCCTTTCTTCCTTCCTTCCTTTTTTCATTCATTCATTCACTTTTAACACATGTTTATTCACAGTAATTTCTGCAGAAATATAACTTTTTCCTTGACATTTAGAAACTGTTCATGTACCAAAAAACCCTAACCATGTATCTCCCTTGAATTCAAAAACATCATTAAATATAAATAATTCAATTTGAATACAGTCACATTTCTATATATAAAGTAATCGTCATACAGTAACATCTACAATGTACGTCATCAGGTTATATTTTTGGGTTGAAGCTACGAACATTCCCGAACCTGATCCGATCCTCCTCACGCAAGAACGAACGTCATCCGGAATTTCTCCGAAAATAGGCCATTGCACAATCGGATTGAATCACGTGTGTTGCAAGAAGAAACCGCTGGATAGCATTGACGCCATTTTAAAAGTGAGTGGGAGAGAAATAACGCACATCAAACAGTAAAGTTTAAAGCGGTTTTTTTCAGTCTTCTAAAACCAAGATGCCGAAGAATAAAGGTAGGATTAAATCTTTAATATATCTAGTCTATCACTGTCGCTAAAAGAGGTATTTTTATTCAGGAAAGGGAGGTAAAAATCGACGAAGAGGGAAGAACGAAAATGAGTCCGAGAAACGTGAACTCGTGTTCAAAGAGCACGGACAAGGTAACTGAAAAATCTTAATTTGGTTAGATTTTTTTCCTTCCGATCTTCTATTTCTTGGTTTAATTATATTAACAGTTGTTATTCTTGTTATTTAGAATACGCTCAGGTTATAAAGATGTTAGGAAACGGTCGACTCGAAGCTTTTTGTTTTGACGGAGTGAAAAGACTTTGTCATATCCGTGGCAAACTTCGCAAGAAGGTAAAACATTTTGATCATAAAAGGTTTTATGTCGTTACTACAGAGTTTATAAAGGTAGATTGTTGTTAGTTTGTGTTTGATGGTACAATGTGTGCTCTAAAATGCTTCAAACAGTTTACAGACTGTGTGTATCGTCATCATTCACATGGAAGGGAAATTATTCTCATTGATGGTGCAATCTATAGATGCCATATTGTCATATCGTCTGTTCATATTTTGATTCGAGATTTCATTCATGAGAAATATAAAAAGCTTTCAATACAAAAGATTTTTATATTTTTTTAAAAAATACTATACGATCTAATATTTGAATATTTTTAGCTAGATAAGAAAATTAAGAAAATTACATTTGTTTAATAAATAGGCCTTATGCACTAACGAGTCACGTGACCACAACTCCCTTAAACCAAGTGTCAAAATGAACTCCGGAAATGGAAAGAGCATCTTGATATTAGTAGGAAAGTTAAGTTTCAGCTCAAAATGTTTGAAACAGGAAAAATGGCAGGAAATATAAAATTGAAAATTTTTTTTAGGATTTGTACGGGAAAATGTGTTGGATGGCAAGCCCTTGTTATCCCGCCCATTTTCCCCACAAATTCTTAAAAAATCAGATTTTATACTTCATGCTATTTTTCATGTGTCAAACATTTTGAGCTGAAACTTGACCTTACTAATATCAAGATGCTCTTTTCCATTTCTGGAGTTCATTTTGACACCGGAGCTTGATTTAAGGGAGTTGTAGTCATAATAAAACCTACAGTGTTAACCCAGGATTAGAACTAATCAGGCTTTGAACAACTGGGCCCTGAAGTCTTGTGGTGAGCAATGCATTGATGAAGATGACTTATTGTATATCCTATGTAATTTGCATTACACAAACCTCATTGAAAATGGTAACCATGCAGTGTTGATTTACAGTACAATTGGAAGCTAGATGTCCTTGTATTTGAGGTCTTGCTCAAGTTTCTTACAAACACAGGGTGTAGATTGATGCCAATTTTTGATCGAGATCATACTGTCATCTGTCTGATCCTTGAAGGGAAGACTCGCTCTTATAGTGCTGTCACCCTCAGGCTTCCCACTCATTTCTTGCATTGGGCTATCACAGATAAACTTGCTGATAGTTGGCAGTTTGACATATGTTGTTATTTTTTTGTTTTTGGCAGGTTTGGATCAATACTGGCGACATTATTCTTCTTGGGCTGAGAGACTACCAGGACACGAAAGCAGATGTCATTCTGCGATACAACCCAGATGAGGCTCGGAGCTTGAAAAGTTATAAAGAACTTCCAGATAACAGTATGTTGGCCACATCCATAATTATGCAAGGGGGAAGAGAGTTTAAAAAAACTATTTTTTTAACAATAATAACTATCAGCTCACTATAAACACTGCACTTGAATTTTTACCACAAATGAAGAAATGAAGAATTTCACTTTTTTATTACAGTAGATGACTGCCCATGGAAAATAAGAGTTTATACCATAGTTGATTGCATGATTGTGCACTTAATTTGCATTTCCTAGTTCTCACAGCTTTTCTAGCTGCTTGTTTTGCCTTTCTGTTGACAGTTGTAAAAATCAAATTTAGGATAGTTTCACAGTTTGTGCCATCAAATTGTCAAAATAAAATGCTAAATGGATCCACATGGCTTCGTCTTGTGAATCTACAACAATTTTGACGATTTGATGTTAGCACAAACCATGGGAATAAGAGGTCATTCCACTAGAAACCAGAAAACTATCAATTCTATCTATGTACCACACACAAGACCCTTCCTGCATGTTGATTTTATGGAGGGAGGTAAATCAGAGAACCCAGGGAAAACCCCTTTTAGAAAGGAGAACAACACTACAGACAAACTCGGTTCACATGTAGCATCTGCAGCAATTTATACTGATTGCTGTGTATTTGCCATTATTGTGGCTGTCTGAAAAATCAACTTCTGTTTTGAACCCAAATTTTCCCCCTTTAATCACATTCTTTTGAGTACTTCTCTCTCTTTGTTTGCTTGTGATGGTGGATTTGAGGTTTTCCATGTGCAGTCACTATTGCTAGAAATGTGTTTTATTTGGGAAAGGGATTTACTGTCAAAGTTTTCATACAGATAGCAGCACTGTGAAATTTCATGGAGATTACATACACATACATGTAAGCTATAGAAGATATAGTTTTTCAAAAACCTGAAAATCAGACCTGGATTAGCATTATCCTGGCTTTGAATGACTTGACATGTGACTTGAGCCATCAGTACCTATGAATATAACATGCAAGATATTCATGTGCCAATTCTTTACTTTTTTACAGTTAAAATCAATGAAAACACGATGGCACCAGAAGAAGAAGATGAAATAAGCTTTGATTATTATGATGACCATGGGGAGGATGCTGATGTGGATGGGGTAAGTAATGTATTTTATTATATTAAACTACAGTGTTTTACAAGGATAATTTTCTATCACTGAGAAATGTTGTATCTCAGCACATGTAAAAATACGATATTTTTCACATGTGAAAATATCTACCAATCAAAATTTTTAGTATTCAGTGGTAGAAATCCTTGAAAACACTATAGTTTATATAATAAACAGAAAAATACATGGACACTTGGAGATATGGAATTTATCTTTTCGTGTTCAAATTTGATATCTCTGCACGCCCATGTGTTATTCAGTCTATAACTTCAAAAATACAATTTCAAAGGATGGACTTTGTATAGGGTTTCAGCAGCATTAAATGTTAAAGTAGCTGACAGATGTAATAAATTTTAACTATCAGTGTTAAATTAAAGATTATTTAAACCTACAAATCATCAAAAAATTGAACTGAACTGTCAAGCCTGGAGAAACAGCCTTTTTAGAAATGTATTTTCTGCCAAATGCAGGTTTTGATGAACAGAGTGGATATTTTTAGAAGATTTTCTTGCTGTATGTTAGGAATTGGCTGGAAATAGGTCAAATAACAATCCTATTTATTATTAAAAATTATAGTTATTGTTTAATAGTAAAATTAATGATCAATAATGCATTATTAATAAAGTCTCAAATCAACCATCCAATTTCTGATCTTTTAACCATCAACTGTCTAACTGATATTTTTGTTTTGTTTTGCAGATCTAAGGTCGTCATCACAAGATATAAGTTACACTTTATGGATGTTATGTTTCTGATAATTTAAATATAAAAAATAGACAAGTGCTGTCCTGTAAGCAATCCTCAGGACTTAAATGTGTACATCAAAATTACCTGCAGCAGAAATACCACAGCACTATTAGCAATGATAATGCAACATGAAGGTGTTAATCAATTTCTAGGAGGTCAAACAAGAACAAGAGAAAATTGACTTCATGTCATCTCCAGGAAAAGATATTTTTTCTAACCTATATGATTTTTGGAAAAAACATCTTTGACAGCCGGAAGCACCATTTAAGTCATTGCTGACAAAAGACTTCATGATCAGTGTTTCCTGAACTTTGTATCTGTAAAAATGAGCTGCGAAGAGTGAACTACACATGTATGTACTCCAGTTAGGAGTAGTTTTCTATGCTGATGTACACTAGTGATTAGTTAGGCTTTTGGTGCCACAGAATTCTTTGAAGTTCAAAAGACTGTGTAAAATACCAAGGAACTGGATTTTTGTGCATTTTTAAGCACAGTGAAGACTCACTTTATTGATGTGTAGTATTGTGTATCCCTCACAGGCTATCTTGGATGATTTTATTTTGTTTACACCCCAATATTACAACCAAAATGGATAATCTTTTGTTTTTATTGTAAACTATCAGAGCTAAAGGCAGAATGTGAAGCAAATGCGCCATCAATTTGCTTTTCTCTACAGTCTAGTGGGTTATCACTATTAGACCTGTAATAACGTAGCCAATCAAAATGCGGGATTTGTAATAGTCCACTTGTTCTTTACACTAATTACCAGGGCATTAGAGTATAAATATAAAAACTACAGAAGATCATTAAGCTGTCGTCATTAATTAGAAAATGTTCAAAAAATTCAGCAGAAATTCAGCTAAATTTAAATTATGAGACAACTAACATGTCTGTAAGTCTTGCCTACAAACTGGGGTGAAAAATAAGTGCAGCACCTTTCTTATTCTAAACCAAATCATTCCACCACACATTTTAGCAGGGATTGTGGAGAGGGTGGGCTCTAGATGCCCAATACTTCTTGAGAGCAAAATATCAATGACCCATACTCATGATACCTGCCATGTTTCTTGTCTTGTGATGCTAATAAAAAAGTGAATTTGATCTTTGAAATTTGTCCATATATTGTAAAATCAGTTGCCCTTCCAATGTCTGCCTCCTGGAAGACTTCATGGCTAATTTGCATTACAATATGAAAACCATGGCAGCTATTGAAAATATGTTTTTGAAAGTTACATTTAATTAACCCTCCAAGGCCAAATTACCCTTCATGGTCCCTAGGTGTGTACACCAGCTTTAAAAGCTTAGTTGATAAAACACTGGGTTTTCATGGACCTTGTTAAATTCATGAATAATTAATGTAGAGAAAACAAAGTAAATCACTACCATGACAGTGGTTTGGATATGTGATTCAAATTGGCATACAATAATTGACTTTTGCTTTGATTTTCTCCTAGAATTATTCATGATTTGAGAAGCTAGATCAAACACTTGAAGGAGTGTTTTATCCTCTATCCAAACACCTTGAAGTCGGTTAAACACCTCAGCTGTGCCTTGTTTTTCAACTCGCTTCTCGGTGTTTGGATATCAGATGAAACACTCATTTCTGTGTTTGATCTATTACTTGAAAAGTTAGGGAAATCTAGAAATTTTTCCAAAGTTGAAATTGTCAGAGAATTTTCTATTTGGTCAGGGAAATTCTAAAAATGTACCAAAAGTTGGGGAATTTTTGAGTCAGCTAATACAAAGAAAACCTTTATAGAAATTGGGCTTTTATCTTACTGGTACACAAGGGGGATGTTAAAGAACCTGATATTTGTAAGGGTAGCAGATTACCACTATAGGAGTTTGGTCTTCTGGGCACATTAAAATTAATATCACACCAAATGCCAGTGTGGTGTCCAATTTGGATAACTATTGTTCTGGACTCACTAGCCTCTCATACATGTGAAAACGCTTTTGTGTTTCCACTTGAACAGGAGGCTAGTCAGTGTAGAACAACAGCAATTCTAACTGTACACCATATTGGCATTTGGTGTATAACCATATTCTAAACTGCATGCAGCCCTAGGAACAACAATAATCCCCACTCATAAATTTGTAAAATCTTGTATTTCTTATTTATGAGTTTCCTCTCATTGGGGAGTACTATTTTGTTCTACAATGTGTTATTCCCTTGAGAATACTTTCTTTCTTTACCAAGGATGTCAAAGAAGATCATTGATAAAGTAGAACTTGTACATGGCAAAAAAATTAATGCACAAATTACGTTTTGACACCCTTTGAACCAATCACATGTAATGAGATCACTGTCTGTCTAATCAGGGTGTTTGGTCAATTCATCATACCTCAGGAAAGCATGTCAATAGACCTTATTCACTTGGTGTAATGTTTTCCCAATTCAGACCTCTTGGGAATAGGATTCTTTGTTTGAGGTTTATCCATATTAATGTATCTTCTCAAGCGTTACCATTAAACAAAGGAAAAAGTCCCAAAGGAATGACACATGACCTGTATTGGGAAAACAAATATGCCCAAGCGAATAAGGTCTATTCACCTCAGCTTGGGTGTAATGTTCAGGGTTTGTGCTACTCGTTGAAATCCTTGAAAAGCCCTGGAATTCAAAACCCATTTTCAAGTGCACTTGAAAAGCCCTTGAAAATAGCAAAGTTGCTAGATACTGGAATTCTTGAAATTGCTATAGTTCAAGTTGTCACTTCTAATCTTGCTCAAAGAAATCAAATGGCAAGTTTGGTAACTTATATGCTACTTTCTATCATTTAAAGTCGAGGTTATTGAGCTTCAAAACTTTTTTTAAGTCATACTTAAAATAAAGTCATTAAAATGATGTGTGTTTTTGTGCCTATATATTGTTAAGAAAAATTCCAAACAAAATTGGTCCTTCAAAATTGTAATTTTGCACCTTGAAAAGTCCTTGAAAAGTCTTTGAATATTGTGTTGGAGATGTAGCACGAACCCTGAATGTTTTCCCATTTCAGACTACATGTCATTCCCTTGGGTATTGTCTCTGTTTCTCAGAAACCCTTGAGAAGACACATGGATGAAGCCTAAACAAAGGATCTTATTCTCAAAGGAATGACACGTGGTCTGAAATGGCGAAACATTATGACCAAGCTAAATAGGTATATACTGAGGCTTTTTTACAGTTACAAGTTCAGCTCAGCATAGACAGAGAATGTAATGTCTTACAAGTTTGCAGTAAATATGGAAAAATGTGCTCTCAGAATAGTTTTTTTTTTTCAACATTTTGTTTTCTTCCAAGTCTGTTGCAATTCATGCATTTCTGAAGCATGGTTCTGACAGGGATTTCTTTGTACAGCTTATTCCAGACCAGAATTTCTTTTTGGTTCGTTTTGATATTAAATGATAAATAAATGCTCTCTTAGCAAAACCATGCATTAGTAATACCAAGACAATTTAGTAATTCAAAATATCCATAGATTATCTTCAAGCAAATCTCATCTGAACAACCCATATCTCTCCAATGATCCAATAAAAGAGCCATCTTGATATCTACTTTGTGAAGAGAAAGCCCTTGACTGTGGTCAAAAATGTATCTAGATTCCGTCTGAAGCAGGTCTTGCTGGTTTTATCAAGAGCAATTCTCATGTTGCTCGGGGTCAGGTTATTAAAGGCTGTTAGCAGTCGCTGTGTTATTAGAGGGTCTGTCTGCTGGCCAAGGAGATCACGAACCAACTGAGAATAGTATTCCTAATGAAAAAAACAAAAAAACAAAAAACAAAAAAAAATTACAAAGGGAAATCTCCATCTTTATTTAAGTGCGTAGTCGTTCTAGTACTTCCGCAGCACTTATAGAAAATAGGCTAACGTGTTGCTATTTACATTTCCACCCAATTCAAATCTTTTGGGAATAAGATTCTTTGTCTTTTGTATTTTAGTATCACATGGGAATGATATAGAAATTTTTGGAACAAAAGTTTTTGTTTCCCAGAGTTTATGAATTGGGTAAAACGTATACAGCAATGCATTAGCCGATTTGGTCTACTGGATGTACTATCACTCACATACACTACCATACTAGAGTGATTTTCCTTCGACCATGAAAGAAAAATGACTATATAGTTTGTACTAGTTGATAAAGAACAAAAGAAAACAATAGGTTTAGAGTCTACTGCTAACTATTAGTTTGCCTATTTTTTCATGGTCGAAGGAAAATCACTCTAAGAATACAACCTTCAGCTCACATGTTGATTTTTACAGAGGAAGGAAAACCGGAGAACTCGGAGAAAAACCCTCGTGGCAAGGGAGAGAACAACATGTGGCATCCGCAGGGTTCGAACCAGCGACCCGACCCGTTGGATTCACCGCGGTGAGGCAAACGCTTTACCGCTACGCCACCCGTGCTAAAGTACAGGGAAGTACGTTAAATCAGGGGGAGAGGGTTTCCTCTTATTACCCTATTAGTGTTAAAAAGGGGTTAATCAAAAGAGAAGCACTCCGTTTACTACGTACTAACTGTGTCAAGGAATCCTTCAAGAAATACTAGAAACGAAATTTCGCATTACGCCTCTATGACATAGGCTACCCTAAAGATCTTCGTCTTCGTCTTCGTCTTCGTCTTCGTCTTCGTCTTCGTCTTCGTCTTCGTCTTCGTCTTCGTCTTCGTCTTC